>JAZHYW010066221.1:0-46142 GCA_037355805.1 Ixodes ricinus
TGCTTTATTTATTTTTTTTTTTTTTTAGATTGCAGTTTACATTGTTTTGGTCATCGATACTTCCTATATTGTTATGTATCACATAGTCGTCTGCGGAACGTATAATACAAATTGTAATGTCGTGGGGCATATCACTTATGAAAATTAGAAACACGAATAAAATACTACCCTGGGAAACCCCTGAATTTACCGGTATTAACACACTTTTCAATTTCTTGATTTCGACGATCTGTTTTCAGAAAAGAAACGTGAAAAGAAAATCGTTCTGATATATTTGATTTTTTTTTAAATGACATTAATTATGAGCAATAATATAAACTTCGATACTTTATCAAACGCTCACGCGAAGTCCAATAGTATTATCCCAGGTAGCACGTCAGAGAAATTCCCAACTTGGGCAAAGGTCTGTCATGCGCAAGGGCCCAACTTTTGGCCCAGTTAGGTTTTGCACCATGGCGTTTATCAGAGCCAAGTACGTGGCATCAACTAATAGCCCAAGTTGGGCGATACTTGGGCATTCCAAAGTTTGGCTCTTCTCTTGTCCGCCACAGGAGTTCCGAAGTGGTGCCATACTAGAGCCATAACTCCCAAAGCAACGCCTAATTCAGGTATTTCGAATAAGCCAAAGTTGGACTTTTCTCTGGTCCGCTACAGTTTGCAACCAGAGCTAAGTGCCAGACTTCAGCCATACCTGCCGGGGTAAATCCCAACTCGGGGATTCGGGGCATGACAAGGTTTGGCTCTTTTCTGGCCTAGCCACTGAAGTGCCAAAAGAATTGCCATAAATGCCACAGAAAGCCAAGAGAGGCCTGCCGAAGTTTGGAATTTCTCTGGTGTGCCACAGAAGTGCTCTTTGATGCGCTCCAGAAGAGATTTAAACATAAATAAGCCTTGGAAACACGATAGTCCAAATCTCATCCCCTCCGTTCTCCGGGCCGCGGCATGGCGATACTCGGCAGTGTAGTGCCAGTACCGGCTGAAAGTCGGTTCCAATATTGCTCAAATGCCTAGTTTTGCCCCACAGTTCGATATCCGGCAGATATTACCGTACAGTCGTTTTCCCCCGGTCTAGTGTTTGCGCAATATCATAGGATTACTCTAGGGTGCGTCTGCTTTGTATTGGCCAAACTTCGTGGAAGTCTGTGTTGTATGGGATCGTTGCATATCATTTGTCGCATATCAATAACATGCACGAACGAACAAAAGTTTTTCGAACGCTCTCAGTAGTTTATTGAATCACTAACATTGCTGCACAGCTTCCACATTTTATTCTCGACGTATTTACAGAGGTCACACTTTTTGTAAAATTAAAAAAAATGTATTATAATATATAATTAACACTGACTTCACGCCAAGCAACAATCATAAATTAAAACGCAAAAACCGCGGTGATTGAGAGGAAAGCAGAACTACTATCAGAAGCATGCGTGCAGTTTACTTACTAATAAAATCGATATCATGCTATCCTTGACAAGTCGCGTAATCCGACTCGGGCACCCCAAAACACAGTCGAGAAAGAAGGTTGCGCAAAATCAACTGGCGTCTCGTCGTCGGCGAGGGGGAGTTTTCGTCGAAGCGCGTCGAACAAACACAGCACGAGAATTCCACGAACTCCGGGGAAAAAAGGCAAGTATTGCCGAAAAATTGGCGTGGGGACGTACTCCCGCCGTTTTTTCCAACCAAAAAGCACAGCCGCGTCTGCAACGCACGAAGCAACGGGACATTAATATGAGCGCATTTCAGAAGCCGGACTTATGCCAAAGTTTCTCTAACTTGGACTTAAGCCAGTTTCTCTAACTTGGCGACCGGGCAAACAACAGCCCTTGAGATCCCGTCAGCACTGCGACAGAGAGAGAGTAACGTGAATTTTCGTCCAAGCATCTTTTTACTACGCGTCCTACAGAGTGAGGTCACGCGTTTCGTTCGAACTTTCTCATTTTCTTAATGTGGCCGAGAGCTCGCTGACAGCCACACGAGAGACACAGAAGCAGGTGGGGAGGTACAGCGAAAGGCGAGATCGAAGAGGGACAAACAATTTTGACTGAAAGTGACGACATTCACGTCTCGTACCCGAAGCACCAGGATCCCCTACCGAAAAATCGATTATAACTTTTTCTCTATCCGGATTATGGGTTAAAAATCTATCTGGATTCTATCCGGATTCTATCTGAATTTAGGTTTTCAGAAATTATCCCTTCGTCTGCAATCTGGATTTCGGGTTTCCAGAAAGAAATTTCCCAGTTACATAATCCGGATGGTGAAAAGTTATACCGGATTTTTCACTAGGGATGTTACCTTGGTTAGGGGCGAGATGGGGGGGGGGGGAGAGCATTGAAAGACTGGAGGGGAAAGAAGTGTCGGGGGTTGACGCTGTCAAATGCTTGAAATTTATTTTGAAAAAAAACAACAACAACAATAACAATTGCCCCAGACATCTACAAATTACTCAAAAAAGGTGCAGTTAGGTTACTGAGCATCAACGCCAAAAGTAATTAGAGTACAAATTACGTATTGGTAATAGTAATTGAGTAAATTATTAACCACTGCCCAACAGTAGTGATTTACTTTTAAAGTAACTTTCAAAGTTACCTTTATATATTTTGTGGCAGAAAAAGAAAAAGCAGTTTTGATCCGTGTAAGACCCTGTGGAGCCTCAAAAAATGCGCAGTCGTTTTATGGTTTGTGTTTTCACCAATATAGTTTATTCGCTCGCAGAAGCAATTGACTTTCAAAGCCGAGAGAGCTCTTCCCCTCTTCCTCCTAAAGACAAACCCAGGCAAGCTAAAAGAGCGTTATGCAGTGGCGCTCGATGGAACGGCAGCGTTGAATTTCCAGGAAACAAGCTGTGAAGGCTCGGGCAAGCTTGGGTTTCGGCATCTTTGGGGTCCATGACGAAACATGTGTGGTTCACCTTGGTTAGAGGGTCTCTTATAAAATTAAAAAAAAACAAAATCTCCTCCTTTCTTTTTTTTTTCTTCGACAAGCTGAGAGTGTTATGAATGTCCCCTTTTTATTCCCTCGACGGTCGAAGATTACGCTGAGCGAGTGCCCCTGATCGCCAAGGGATCAAGTCTCGCACCACGACGGTGAGATACCCGGACGACTACGCGTCTTGTTGAAATGCTAGTGGAAAGCTACTGAAAAGTGTTGTTTTTGCTTAACAGAAGATGAAATGTTGTTTACTTCGCCCCTGACGCCGGGTCCAACGTAAAATAATTTCCCAGGATCGACTAATCCCTCACCGTTGACTACGGTAACCTGACGCGCCTGACACGCATGCCACTGAAAAAGTATTCAACAAAGAGGAGGTTTCCGGCGTGGAAGGTCGAAAGGACACGAAGGCTTACGAACAAGCATCGGCGCTGGTACAGTTGCGGCTGGAAGTGGGAACCTCTTCCCAAGAACGGATTATCCGCGTCTGCGTTTGTGCGCGGGGTGAACTGGCTTTGCAAAGGAGTGTACGCTGACGACGAGGCGACCATAATAACAGGCGCCCAACTGCGAGGTCATTCCAGTGGTGCCTCCCGTGCAACCTACCACTTGGGTCAAAAAATATTAAAGGCAGACAACATAAAAACAACAACCCTCGGAGTATTCCAGTTTTTCACGATTGCAGCTGGAGGCGCAGCGCCTGCGTGCAGTACCGGATTAGGTCAATACCCGACCAAGGCTTGTAAAGCAGATCCTTATGCGTTCCTACCCGCCGGTGTTGTTAAGGTTTCAGCTGTTCGTCGCCACCTTGGCCCAAAGACGCCTGTGATGAAGTTTCCATGGCTGCCGAGTGTATGTGGGTATGAAGCTAGAAGCCCTTTATTGTCCGTTACCAAATTTATCTTCAACAACTGCACTTATGAAGTGCCAAGTACCGAGAAATATCGCTTAACGTTTGAGCACGATATTGCTCCTGCGTCTTTTGGTAAAGGAGAAAGGGGGCTACCATTGAAGCAGTCAAAGAGCCAGACGTGGGAGTTGTGGCGGTTGGGAAATTCGCACTATTAATGTTTCCAATCGGGCAGCATGTGCAGGTTGGAAAAGGCAACGCCACAATCTCGCAAACATTGAGAGGCCTGCAGCAACGCCAGCGCAGCGAAAATAACAAATCTGTGAAACTCTTTTTCTACGTGACGGTTTTATTTGTTTTTTTCTATTCTTGAATGTCTCAGTCGTTCCCCAAGCGCCAGCGAAATACGAGCCTTTTTCTGACCAAGACACCGGATTATGAGGTTTAAAAAGCAGAAAAAGCTAATGTCCCCACTTAGGCATTTTGCGTAGTACGACTTTCCACGTAACAAGCCGATCTGTAGTGTCCGAGTACAGATATGAATTTCGTGTTATAGTTTGGTATCTTCTGTAGGACTGTGTGGGGTTTGGATGGCGGAGGGGTTTTGATGAGCTGAATTGGGTTCGACAGCATGAGAAGGTCCTATGGCCTATTCGTCTGGGGCACACTGCACCCGTCCAGTGCCGTAAACTCTTTCCACTTCAGTGCACGAAAGGCTGGCAAGGAGAGTAGTGGTGAAGCTCCTCTCCCCTCTAGCCTTCCGTGTACCACGAACTGCATTCACCGGTGCGGATGCGGCCCAGACGAATTGGCCATTATAGAACATGAGGGTGGCGTGTGTTATTTCCAAGTGAGAAAGAGCAGCCTTATTTGGATGTCGTCAGATATTGTCGTTAGTGGTGGTCTGTTTAGAGTATTCCAGCGCTTGACAAAACGCAAGACCAGCACTCCACCGGCGTTCAACTTTGCATTCACTATTTTTTCCCAAAGGCTCAATGTGAGCGTTCGTGGAGTACTTAATGTCCAAACAAATCTAGCGTTGTAGCAAGGAAGCTTTTTACAGAAACCAATAAATCACGTTCTGCGGAGTCTTCTCAACATTTAGTGTACCTATATGCTAGGCTAAGTAATAGATGCACCATGCGGAAAACTGAGCACGTGAAGAAAGTCCAAACGACACGTCAATCGTGATTACACTTGTGGTAGCTACAGAATTGCAGTCGAAGGGAGCTGAACAGAGGCAGAGTCAACAACAGTGACCGCCATTCTCGCCATATAACACATAACAAAATATACAAAAGAGGCATGTAATAAAAAGAAAGTAACGCATTTAAACACACGTCGTCGCAAATGGGTGCCTAACCCCAGAAAGAAATCTGGAACTTACGGTTGGCCTGGAATAAGTGTGTACATATAGTACTGGTTACCAAAAAATGTTGCAAGTTTCGCCATTATCTTCAATAAAGTATCAATGTGAAAACTTACTCTTTTCCTCAACTCCGGCATCGTAGGTCAGTCTTCATATTGGAGGGCCTCTGAGCAAAGAGGGGAATGCTGAAGCCCTGGACTCCGCAAACGTTTGTCATTTGTTGCAAACAATATTTCGCACTGCTTTCTTTGGTCTCGCCATTTTTTCTTGCCGTGTGTTTTTAATTTACTTAAAGGCTTACACAGGAGGGCGAAACGATATATGACTTAGCACTAGCTTATCCTAACTGCACGCTTGAGGTTTTCTTCTTAATGTTTAGCTGATAACTTGACTAATTAACATGCTAAAATCGGCAGATTTCTTTTAGGACCCTGCACTGGCTCCCTTATAATTCTAAGCCTTCACACTTCTAAACGCAACCTCATTCTCTGCTCGTGGTGGTCGAACCGTAGAAAGGCCATGGATGACATTGTCAGCTATGGAGGCAGCTGTTGTTTATGGAAGTGTAGCGCGAACGACAAAAGGCGTTCCGCCACGCGGAGCTCTCAGGGGGCGGAGTGGAGGGTAGATTATGCGCAAACTGTCCCTTTCTCCTCTCCTCTCTCCACCATGTAGAAAAAAAAAGTTGTGTGCTAGGAAGATAGGGACTGAATATTAGTAGAAATAAAATGTAAGCCAGGAAGCGTTTCATGGAAAGATAGGAAGCACGTCAGCATGTCAGAGCAAATACAATGCCCCCAAAGACGTACCTGGCTGAAGGAGGAAAGTCTATGTAACAGTAACAATTCCTCCTTCACATGTCACATTGCAAATCTTTTCGATAGCAACGGTTTCGTTAAAAACAATATGTCAAGTTCTCTCACGCCATTCTTGAATTTTATGCAATATGTCATCCAGTAAATCGTTTCGCCACCGACACACAGCAGCAGACTTCGAGGGCAGCAATAGTCCCGTAATATTGCAGAACATCTAAATTTGCTTATATATCACCTAAATAGGTTGAAACATCGTGAGCAGAGCAGGGGGGGGGGGGTGTAGGAAATGATTATAATACTATAGTTTTTAATACTGTCTTGGAAACGTTTCCGATTGAAACAAAAATGTAGAAACAACCAAATACACACTTTTCAAAAGAACACACATGTTCAAGCTCCGGCACAAAATATATGACTTTTTTCAGTGTTTGGCCTACCGAAAAATCTGGGAGAACTTTTCGGTATCTGGAATGGAGAACTGGAGAACTAGTGATATATCCGAATTCTATCTAGATTACAGGTATTCGAAATATTACTCTGTCTGCAATCCGGATTTCGTTCTTTCTATAAACGGCTTTCCAGTTCCATTATCCAGAAAGTGCAGTTATCTGGGTTTTTATCATTGAGGGTGCTTTTTCGAGCATATATTAGGCTCAGTGTCTCCGTCATTGTTTCGGAGCGAACTTGGCTCAGCTCGCAATTAAAAAGGAGTCCTGAGTGAGGGTTCCGCGAAAACTCGGACTCTGACCAGACGCTTCCTTCCCAAACAAATAGCGACGTTTGAATATTGCCTGTTGGGGTTTAGAAAAAAATTCGTGCAGCAGTGGTGAGTAACAAAAGAAATATTTAAAGCGATTTCGCCGCTCCCTTCCATCATATGCTCACAGGAAAATCATATTTTATAATTAAAAAGTCCAACACCAGCCTTTTCCTTAGATATATATATTTGTTTTTGGTATTACAGTAAATATTGAGATATAAACAATTAGCCCGTAACGTCACATCTGTCCCCTGTGTTGAATTCTGCTGCAAATCTCCCCTCTCTCTACACCCACCCAATATTCACCGATAATTCTAACCCAGATATTGGCCTACGCTTCTGACAACGCCACATGGAAAAAAGTATATATTAGTAAACTTAATTGTGCCATAACAATAGCACTTATACAAAATCTATGAGGATCATGTTTTGCAGTGTGAAACAAAAACAATATCAGTAATTGTACATACCATATATATTTATTAAAAGCGTCCAAATTGCATTAACATGGCAATTTGGACCCATTGATTCATGATCGAAGATAGGCGCCGAAAAAACAAGGCAGGGAGAAACAGGTAGCTGACCGGTACGACGTTCCAGTAGTTCTCCTCGGCACCTAATAAGCTGTCAAAACTGTGCCTCAAAATCAATTTTTTCCGCTGATGCTGCAGACAAATGCAAAACTAAACACCGCAAGAATTATACAGAGTGCACGACGGGAGTTGTTTACCAAATTCCAATGTCATGCGGGTCAGTTTACATCAGTCAGACGTGGCCGATGCTTCAACGATCGCGCACGTGAAGCATGACGCGGCCACACGAGCAACCCCATCTGGACATCTGGCAAAACACTGCCACGGCTGCGACATGCTCCCCGTTATTTAAAGACAACATTTCTGACCAGATACCCAGATAAGATATCAAGGGAGCTCCACGAGGCTTTTGAAATCAAATCAAAGCAAAGAGCAAGATCTGCTCAAATGACACGCCAATAACCTTATCGACAAAATAATTTGATTTTCTAGAAACGGGTCTACACCGTGCCTAATCGTAAAGAAGTTTTCTTTTTACGGTTAAATAAGGATTAGTTTTTTTCAATAAATGTTAGTTGCGAGTGCGGCAGTGTTTACGTCTCTTCTCGTCCTTGTTTCTTCGCGGCCTATCTTCGTCCAAATTGTTTTGTATTTATCTTCATAATTGAACGCTAAGGTAAAATGCACTCTATATTGCACTGCTGTGTCAAGAAATAATTCATGATGAATAAATTTAGGGAGTATTTCTTACATAAAGCGTAATTCCCATAGACGTAATGTTAACAGAATTGAAGTTAGGTGAAACGTAGGATATTGCTTGAAATTACAATTACCTGTGCGATCAATTGCCACGGTAACGAGTAAAATTATTAGATTTAAAACGCTGGAACTTGAGTGGAGTCACTTAAAATAACTCCGCTAAGGTTTTTTTAGCATGCCTAGATATTCCGCACAGACACTAATAAGAAAGCGTGTTGTGCTTGCTTACCCGACAAATATGTGTCCTCTTCGTACGTTGATGTCCACGATGAAATGTAAAACAAATGAGCAAAACAATTAGGAAATATAAAAAAGCTATATATTTTATTGTACACTGCGCCACTTTTACCCCAAATGCACTCTATTAATATTATCTTAAAAATTAAGCCAAAATATTGCAATCCAAATGCACATCCTCGATATATTATTACTACGAAATGTTAAAACAAAATGTATTGCGTGTTTCCTCGTCATTATGTAGCACTAAGTAATTTAGTAAGCATCTGGTTTCTCAATATGGTGCAAACACTGTAGTTCGTAGCGGCTGTAAAACAGTGCCCTATTAAAAGCAAGCGCTTCAGCGAGAGTGTAACGCGAAGTTGGCTTCATTTGCGGTCGCACACTTAAGCTGTGTTTGGCCTTGCTATTGCACCTCTCCGCTTTCCTCTGAATTACGGGCTCGTGATCTATCTCTTCGCCTCCTAAACGCTCTTATTACACCTATGGGCGTGTTGGCAACTTCATCTAGACGTTTTAAGCTCTCTGCTTTAGTGTTTTAAATTTGATGATGGCTGCTTCAAGAAGCGTTGGCCCGACATTTCGAATACAACATATTTTTTTTCTACACTTATAGTTGCCTGAAGTTGAAACCTGCTCATTGAAACCACCCGAAAGAATTTGGAGTCCAGTGTGAATTGACGTAAGTCACAACGATAGCATCGAAACCTTATCGGGCGCTAATGTATCGCTCTGTGTCTTCCGTGTATGTGTCTTTCACTTCATTTTAATAATTGTTTTTTCTCGGGTATTAGAGGCACCTTGCGCGGAAAAAATCTTGGAGAATGTCTCATCGGACAGTGCCACAGTCATCTATAATTATGAAATAACCTAGATAGATGATGCACAGTCATTATTAGAGTAGTCACGAATCGTCATGACGACGTATGGCACCATAGTGTTACTTCAGTGTGATAACACGTGAGAACCTGTCGTTTGTGTTAAACACAATGGTACTAGAAAACACAGTTACGGAAATGCCCATAGACGCTGCTTCCGCAAGTAGCACCCTCTCCTCCCGTTTTCCCTCCACGGCCCGCCACCCGTCGTTGAACTCACGAAGGTTTTGGCGACGTCCGCTGTGGTGACTGGTGTGTGTTTTTACAATTTACTGTTATCATAAAGCACAACGTATAGATGTTGTTTCACAGTACTCTATGGAAATCACAGTTTTGGAAATAAGAATAAGGCGGCGCTTCAAACGACAAGAGGCAAACTAAGGTGGTGAGGATTGCACCCCCTCTCAGGGAGTTTTACAACTGAGCTAATCTAATGAGTTTGGTGACACCATAACTTCATAAGCCCCCGCTACGCCACTCGACATAAAACTTTCACGTGGCAATATGAATAACAGACACCTACATCTATTATTTTTAGTAAAAGGATGAGCCCATAGCAGTCCTAAAAATGTTTCTTTTTTTTGTCGCGGTGAAGTAGCTGAAAAAGGAGTAACTGTCCAGAGTAAAATGGACTCTAACGTAGTAGCACCGACCTTCATACCTTAAGTTTAGGTTGCTCAAAATAGAGTAATAATATTTAGTGCAACAGCGACCTTAATTTTCGATTTTTTAGACTGTAGAATAACACAGCATTTATAATTCTTTAGAATATATAAAAGAGTCATACAATGCCAGTGAAGTTCCCTCCTTTTCATCAATATCCTTTTATATTTAGTGAGGAAAGAGCATGCATGTGTAAGGTGACTTTATTTTTTTCGGTGAATGAATCTAGAGCATCGAATCTGGAGTTCGACACGTGACGCCAATTTGTTTTCTTAGAATTGGTGGGACAATAGTATAAAGGTATGTAGAATTGCATCAATATTGACGTCACGTGTAGTCCGGTCACGTGACGTCAATTTGTCTGGAATCGTTGGAAGGAAAACGGATGGTGTTTAGGTTACATGACATCATTTCCCTTCCTTCTCCAATTAAGCGAAGAAACTGGATTGGTGTGTGTATCACGTGGCATCAAATCACCTGGCGTACACTTTACGGCCAAATTAATTTCAAAAACTAAGTGGTGCATAGGTATCGTGACATCAGGAGATGCGACTTCAATTTCTGCTGCTGAATGTGGTGGGGAACCTGAAGAGGTGTACAGTTCACGCGCCTGTAAAATATTGCCACGAGCGCCACCGAACGAGCAAGTGCTCAGCCGAGTGGTTACCGTGCTTGGCATTCGGGCGGAGGACGCGGGTTTTTCGTAAGTTCGGGAACCTAGTCCTGTGATCGAGGTACGAATGATGTACGCTTCGAATGTTCTACGCGGAATGTTACAGAAACCCATGCGTGTACATAAGGGACTTAGCATGCAACCCGGATTCAGTCTCGCCGCAGTGTCAGACAAAACTGTTTTGCCGCCCGCGACGCTATCTTTTTTCTATTTGGTGTTGGGCACATGTTCGTAACGTTAAAACGTTCAGTTTCTAAAGTTATTTCACTGCCTCATTCTTTGTCATTCATGACATTTTGGTGGAGTTGCCAGGTATTGCATTTTATGCCCATGAAGCCTACCCTCCGAAGTGTGGTGCTCAACCCCAGAAGGCTACACTTCACAGTGAACTACGAAGCCCAAAAAAGCCGCCGTTCGAAAAGGCAATTCCCGCAATCCGGACTCCTGCCACATTGGCTAAAAAAAAACGCTGACCACTCCACTTATCGTTGTACATAATGTACAGTCAGCGGCAATATAAGCTGAGACAACCGAGGGCCAGACGAAAAGGGTAAAATGCTGCACGGGTGCTTCCAGGATGGTAAACAATGGAACCTGTTGCCATATTGTTACCCCAGTGAACGGGGCAGTTCATTCCAACCTTTCTTTTAATAGCTTGATGCAGCATGGACTCCCGACATGGCATTTTTACTGTACCAGGTTATATTGCCCTGTACTGCGGTCATATTGCCGTTGACTGTACCTGTCCGTACGCCCACGTCCTTTCCTGGTGAGCCTTATGAAGACGTCGAGGACTGGCCACAGCAGTACGTGCAAGTGGCCCAGCACAACCGATGGAATGACAAACTGCGCCTGCAGACCTCTTTACTTCGCGCTCAAAGGAACGGCCAGGTCCTGGTTCCAGAATCGCGCATACTTCATTGACCTCGTGGACCACCGGTGAGGATGCGCAGAGACGGATATTCACCAACCAATATTGACGGGAGAGGACCGAGGACCTTCTTCCAATAAATATTCAGGGAGCAAACAAGACTATCACCAATTTCGTATAGGATGTTCTGTGTCTGATTGCCTAGCGTCGACCCTCACGCCACCGACCAAACGAAGTTGCCGATCCTGATGCGAGGTGTAAAGTATGACATCTTCGGTAGTCTTGTTCGCAACCCCCATTCACCGTCGAAGATTTTGTCAAAAAAGCCACGAACATGGAAGGTGCCCTCCTCGCAATAGCCAACCACTATCATCGGCACTCGAGCATCGCTGCTTCAGCGTTGGGCTACGGCATCAGCCATAGCATCACCGACATTCGCGACATCACCCGTGAAGTAGCCCGGGAAGAGCTCCGCAAGATGTTCCCCGCTGCGGATCGCCCGTCCTCAATATCGCTCACTGACGTCGTCAGAGAGGAGGTTCACTGAGCCTTCCAGCCTGAAGTTCCCATTAACACGACGACGCCAGAGGAACCGGCGCTGAGCTTCGCTGTCATAACCCGACGACCGCCGCAAGCTAACCGCAAGGGCATGGCACCACCCCGACGAGACACTCCGCTGCCGCAGTGTCCTCGATGCCAGAAAGAACAAGTCAAATCCGTCCGCCCGGAGCGACCCCCACCCAGAAAGGCCGATTTTTATAGGACGGCCGATCGACGACCGTTGTGCCACGACTGCGGGGAAGCCGACCATATCTACCAGTGTTGCCCCTACCGACAAATAGGGCTGCGCGGCTAGCACCCAAGCGACCCAAGCCCACGCTACGGTGAGCTACCGCAGGAGGTTGAA
The DNA here is from genome assembly GCA_037355805.1 of Ixodes ricinus. NCBI lineage: Eukaryota > Metazoa > Arthropoda > Arachnida > Ixodida > Ixodidae > Ixodes > Ixodes ricinus. The sequence goes on from JAZHYW010066221.1 coordinate 12,247, forward strand.
GAGTACCCTCGATGACTTGAGTCTCCCCGTCCGCACCTCACCGCGGATCTGGGTCGCCGTAACCACGACTACGAGCATCAGCGATGCACCAACCCGGTCGTAAGTGCCTGTCGCCCTTCTCTAGCCGGGAAAACTAAGCGCGGCAACTCCCGGAGGTGAAGTTGCCGTAGACGGACGACGTAAAGATCCTCCACGAACGTCGGAGCACTCCCAGTCTCCCGACGCCAGGCATCGCAACGACGCTCCTGCCATGGTGCCAACAGTTTAAAAGTTGTTATCAACGGCCACCACGCATCGGCACACGTGGACATGGACTTTAGTTGTAGGCTCTTCGCTGCCTTCGAAATGTGGCGACGCCGTAAGATATGCCCCAAATACGAACCGCTGGAAGGCACGTCATCACTCCTATCGGAAGGTGCACTGCTCGCGCCGAAATTTAAGGCGAGACGTATCCTGTGAAATTCGTCGTTCTACAAGACTGTCCCGCAAACGTCTTTCTCGGTATGGACATTCTGTGTGAATACGGCGCCATCACTGACCTTAGAGAAATCAGGTTGACGCTGCAGACACCTGTCCCGCCTTCAGAGAAACCACAAACAGCGCCAGCCGCCGTTCGAGTCACTGGGGACCACGTGAAACAGCCTCCGCGATCAAGTGTTGTTGTACCCGCCGTGACCGAGGCAGCTTTCTGTGGTGAAAATGTTCTGGAAGGCAACCTTGAATTGCTCCTGCGAAGAGGACTAGGCGTCACAAGAGGAGTGGCTGAACTTCAAGACGGGCGCACTGTGGTCCTTGTGACGAACTTCCGACAAGCAACGGAACACCTCACTAAAGATGCAGCTGTGGGCTACGTCGAGATACTCCGAAACTTCGCCGAAATCGCCGCGAATATTGAAGTATCATCGCCACCTCAGCAAGAGTGTACGTCGCCAGAGCAGCCCGACATCAACCCTAATCTTCCGAGACAAAACTGACGGCGGCTGAGTGACCTCCTCGCCGAATACAGCCACTGGTTTTCTACATTGTAGAAGGTGCGCCAAACCACCGCTGAGAAGAATCGCATCATTATCGGGGACGACGCGCTCAATGTGCATCGATCGCCATACCGAGCCTGCGTAAAAGAAAGGAAGTCATCTAGGAGCAAATGCAAGAAATGCTGAACGACGACGTAATGCATCATTCAAGCAGTCAGTGGGTTCCTACAGCCGTACTGGTTACGAAGGACAAGACGCTTAAGTTTTGCGTGGAATAACGGCAGCTGACCGCAGTGACAAAAAAGCGAAAGCCGTTTACAACTCCCTGTAACATCGAATTAGAGCGTAGTTTTTGAATAGGAGGGGTGAAGGGTGCTCAGCAGAGAGGGGTCACGTGACCTCGGGGAGGGTGGTCACGTGACCTTGAGGTGTCACTGGACCTCGGGGCGTCACCTCGGGTACTGGGGTCACGTGACCCCCTCCCCGAGGTCACCGAAGGTTCCCGAGGCTTTCCCGAAGGAACCCGAGGTCCTCCCGAGGTCCTGGGGGGGGGGGAGGCTCGCAGTTTCGACGATGGCGACGGCGACGGCGACGGCGATGGCGACGCCGCTCAAGCCGGAAACGGGCGCCTAAGAGCTGCGCTCTAAAAACACGTCTAGTCCCTACCCCCATAGACGACAAGCTAGACCGGCTGCCCCACTCTCGATATTTTTCATCGATGAACCTGTAGAGTGGCTGCTGGAAGATGAAAGTGGACGAACGGGATCGAAACCAAACAGCCTTCGTGACGCAGGATAGACTGGACGAGTTCAAGGTAATGTCCTTTGAACTATGCATGGAACCAGCAACGTTCCAGTGGGTTATGAACATTGTACTGGGTGAACTGAAATGGCAGAGCTCTCTTGTCTATCTTGACATCGCAGTGTTTTCAAGCTACTTCGGCGAGCACTTGTGACAACTCCGAGATGTTTTACAACCGATACAGACCGCCGGCTTCACGCACAAACCATCGAAGTGTCGGTTCGTCTATTACGAACTGAAGTTCCTGGGCCACGTAGACAGCAACCATCCCAAGCAGCACGAATTTTCGCCAAGCATTGACCAATGGCTGGTGATAGTCTTCTGGCCAATGTCCAAAGAGTGGTCATTAAAGGGCCGATGCTTGGCCGATGACTAATGGCCGATGCTTGGCCGATGACTAATGGCCAGCGGCCAATGGCCGATGAACAGAGAACTGCCAGTCATCGGCCAACGGCTGGCTACAGTCTGGCCTTCGGCCAAGGGACCATTGCCATCCTTTGGCCGACGATTGGCGCAAGTCTGATCTGCTTGAAATAGCTTTCGTCCAAACCCAGAAAAGATGCGCGCCGTCGCGGCATTTTCAGATCGGACACACAAGGAGGCCGTGCGAAGATTCCTTAGACTGTGTGCGTGCTATCGGCGCTTTGTTCTTGAATCCGCAAGGATTTTCTCACCGCTCACAAACATTTCGCAGGCCGCCCAGACGTTGAAATGGGCCGGGGAAATACGTCAGGTTTTCGAACAGCTGGAGCGACGACTCCAGACTCCTCCTGTTCTTGTACACTTCGATCAAGATTCAGGTACCGAGATTAATACGAACGCAATCAACACAGAGCTTGGCGCGCCACCGGATCAAGTGCGACAAGGCACCAAGCGAGTCATCATATACGCAAGTCGGACACTGACAAAGCGGATGTAAATTACTCCACGACTGCAAAGTAATGTCTTGCGGTCGTCTGGGCAATATTGAAATTTCTCCAGCATTTGTACGGGAGCCCGTTCCGCGTTGTCACGGACCAACACTTGCTCTGCTGGAGTGCGAACGTAAAGGACCCTTCAGGACGCCTCGCTCGATGGAGCCTCCGACTGCAAGAGCTCGACGTGACTGTGGCCTACAAGAAAGGCTTGCAAGCACAGCGACGCCGACTGACTGTCGCAGAGCCCCTGTCGAGACATATCTAGGTAGCAGCGACGAAATTGACGACGGATGCATTTTAGGCACAATAAACACCGGCGAAATGGCACGATGTTAACGAGGCGATCCTGAGTAGCGAGTGCTAATTGAGGACCTCGAAGCACGTTGGGTTGCCAGCCCCCGTACACGGAGCGCAAGCAAGAGGAACGGTTTAATCTCAGAAAACTATATTATGGTTGAAGCCCATCGTGCTGACATTTGGTAAACGACCTCAGCTTCACCAGAGAGGTCGTTAAAATGAGTGGAGCAATTTAAGAAAAATTCTAAAGCACTCAACAATTGTTGACAAATCTCAGAAGTTTGGACGTGAGGAATCAATTAAAAATTGATAGATTGAGAACGAAGCGGAATGTCAGACTGCATAGTATCACGAAGATTATAACCGATATTATTAGCGCACTCCAGGAAGACACAATCGACTTTAATTCTCTTCGAAACCTAAAGGACAGGCTGATCGTCAGCCGCGAAGAAGTGCGCAGTGCCCACGAGGAGAATGAGCCGTGCCGCAGACTGCGAACACCGAGTTGCTAAAGCGCTCGGTGGGTTGCGCAGCAAAATTGCGCAGCAAAATTGCGCGTAAACAGACGATCACAACTGCAATCAATCATAGGGCGAACAGTGAGAAACTCCACCCCTTTCACGCCACTGGATTAAAGCTGCCTAGAGCACAACGTTTGCAATATGCAGGTTAGGCACTCCAGTGGCAAACTGTTCGGCAGCAATACGACACAGCAGAGCATAAGAACGCCAGGCTCTTTAAAGCACAATAATTTCTAAACCTACGCTCTTTACTAAATGAGCCAGTAACCGGTGCCATCTGCGGGCTGCAGGGTAACGACAGCGTGCAAGGGGGGATGCTATTGAAATTCTATTCAAACGGTTTGGTAAACAGGGGAACGTTCAACATGAGTCTCTTGAAGGACTCCGTAACTTACCAACTTTGAAATCACAGCTTGTTATTCAAGAACTAATATTTATGTCAATCACTTCCAGACCAATATTCGTGGCTTGCGTTTTTTAGCGTTTCGAGTGCCGCATACGCCACAATAATGTGGACGTAACTCTGACAAGTCTTTCAATTGATATCGTTGTGGAATACCATCGACGAACGATCTATGGCACGCAGCTTAAGTTTTCACCATAAGGAAGGAGGACGTTGCCTTGCCACAGGAAGCGATAATTTTAAACACTGCCCTTGGATCATCAAGAAATGCAGTTAAAAAGCTTGCCTAAATTCGACATTTTCAGCGTGTAAAGATTTATTGTGGGGAACTGTCAGCGGCGCGCGCGCGCAAAACCGACAAGCATGACAAACCAGACTCACAGTCAAAGGCAAGTTCTTGATTAATCAACACCGCTAGTGCAACAGACCAGTGGAGCAGGCACAACGTGGTCCTTCTGCAATGATCCAGGTCACTATACCACTGCCTGCATTTACGAAAACTTAATGTCCGAGAAAAAGAGAACTTTAACTCAATCATGAACATCTTTTCTTGTACAAAACGAGGACGTCGATCGAGGGACTGCCAACACCAAATGAGATATTCGGATGGATGCGACGTCATTATTATTAATGTGCAGTCTGGTTTTGGCGGACTCAATCACCGGGTCTAAAAAGGTATGAGGGCACCTTCAACGTGGTTACATCAGGCGATTTCACGCAAAACCCCGAGCGTGCTGCTTCAGACTTTCCGGAGCTGGGCCGTGACTGGCCTGAACAGTGCTTATATGCGTGATGTTATCGCTGCCGGAAGTCTGACGATATTTATCAGACAACTCTTGGCTAGAAAGCTAAACCTGAAACTTGTCTGTGACCGGATGATGCAACTTAGATTAGACAATATGGGTTTTGATGTGTTTATAAAAAAGGTCTCGGTGGTGAACCTACAATTGAGAGGCAAGTTTATGACGACGGATAATAAATTGTAAAATTTTGTTTTACCTTTCGCATGCCACGACATCGCAGTAACACCCATCGAGCACTTATTTAAAACCATCACATGCAAAATCGCTGCGAAGCTGATATTTCCTTATAACTTGGTGGAGGTTAGTATAAGCAGGCTCTTTGGAAAAGAGGGAATGTGGAAATTTCTTACCATGGAGACACCCCGCTCATCTTTGAACTATGATCTTAAAATCCTATCAACCACACTCGAATTGACTTTTCTGGGGCCGACAGGGAAATGCGCGAAGTGACAAACCGACGGAGCCGTGAATCGTGCCACAGCGAGCAGTGAAAAGGATGCAACACGGTGCTGCAGAAGACGGCGAGCGCGCCGGGGTGCGTGAGCACAGTGGGCCTGCTTTCACCCCCCCCCCCTTCCCTCCATCTATACTAGAGATGCACACCCGACAAACCTGATAGCAGTGAAGTCAAGGACGACGAACCGAAAAGGAGGTGCCATGCAACATAGTTAAAGGCGAAGACGGTCGTTATGTTCCCAGGCTTAATTACTTACATTATTGAAACTAATGCTTCACTGCTAACGTATGAACTGATCCACCGAAACCTTCGACTGCTCACTTAGGTAAATCATTGGGACATGAACGGAAAATTATGTTCCTCTGGAGTCTGCATACAGACTTTACTCCTAGGAAATGTGTGAAATGAAAGAGCGGCGTCACTTCAAATGTTCGTGAATTAAATTTTAGTCGAAAACCGTACCAACTACCACGACTGCTATCTAAAGGACAACTGTATATTTTGGCTGTTCGAGAATTCATTGTCAGGAGACAAGCAATTTGAAAGAAAATATGCAACAAGTTCATCTAAGGAACGAGGCTTGTGTCAGTCGTGGCGGCTCGTATTTTTGTAACGTGCTTTTTTTTCTAAAGAGACGTGAGAGCTTTTCAATCTGTAAATAATTTGTATGATCAATATCGTTTGTTTTTTTTTGCTTTAGTGTGTAAGACTTGTCTTTTACGAGTTTTATTGTGTTTACGCTTCGAATATTGTAAAAAAAGGCGAAGTATTCATTACCTCTTTTCGCCCATACTTGTGATGTAAGCGTATATATGATTTCCAATTGTATATTTCAATTGTGTATGCAACACTTCAGATAAGTCCACGAAAAATAAATAACAATGGCAGCAACGCCAACGTTTCAGCAAGATGGTTGATGAGTTTAATATGACCGATATAGTGGACATGCGTTCCCAAAGAGTGTAACTGTTGTTCGAGTTCTCTCAGACAAATATACATGGTCGTTTTCATAGAATTTGCCTGTCATCTCATTTTTAGGCAATTTTGAAAAGTACATTATAAAGTTGTCGTCTTTTTACCGACCATTGTTTGGTAACAGCAATATTTTGAGGCAAAATGAAACGCAACAAATAGCTTTTCTGTAGCTCTGAAACACAGTCTAACGTAACCTAAATATAAAGAGTTCGTGGCCAGTGTAAATGCCTATCTGAAACTACGCTGAGGCAAAATACCCCACTTTACTTGAGCAACCTTGAGTACTTCAAGGAGGAACTAAACAAGGTGCACTTGAACGGTCAGGTAGCATGACGTTAAAAGCAAAATCAGAAGAATGACAGCTGAAATCAATATGGCCGCATGGCTGCCGAATCAAAATGCAAAAAAAATCAAGTTCTGTAATAAAATATCTGTAATTAATAAAGCCAAAGGTTATAATTTTGCAACGGTCACGCTACAAGGCTGCTGTTTTGCGTTTTTGAACTAACACATTTATGTTTGTCGAACAAACCACAGTACAATCGCTGGCTTAATAAAATACGCACTGGCAATATGCATATATGAAAAAGAATTTCATCAATAAAATGACTGTTGCCAGTATAATTAAACAGGCGTTTGTATATTAGGCCAACAGTTAAAAAAAGTCACATACTTACTCAATGCGCTTCATGAATTTGTTCGTATATGTTCCTCATTGCAAAACGATATACCAGAATGGCTCCAAGGACGGATCAAGATAAGATAAAATGATAAGGTTTTGATTAACTACCCAGGCATAAGGATTCAGTACCCCAAAATATTGTGTTCGAATTTTATGAAAACATTTAGAAATCGAAGTTGCAGCAGACCTCCTTGACTAATTTCGGAAAGCATTCATCGAGGAAGCTCTTCTTTCTTGCCCTTTGAAATCTCACTCCGTCCTGCTTCCAAGTGTGACGACTCTAAAACTGCGCCGTCACCAACTATTGTTCAATTACGTTGCGTTATACGGACTATAAAAATATTCACAAAAACACAAGGAGGTGGTAGGGGACCGCATCAGGTGTGTTATAAAGAAGATAGCTATACAGCAAAGCATTCATTTCGCAAGAAGTGCTGCGGAATTTCGTCTCGGAGGAAATGGAACAGTGCAGTCATCCTTCAGATGGATCTTCAAAAAGCGTTTGACAGAGTTAACTATGGGGTCATTTCTCAGGTGTTGACAAATGTTGGAGATGGGAAATTTTATGGAATTAGGAAGGCTGGCAAAGGATGAGCAAACACATGTATTATAAACAACAATTTAACTAGGAGTACACTAGAGTTGCTAGTGTACCCTAGTACCTGAGGAACACTTGTTGGAGTACGCTATTGTACTCCAACAAGAGGTACGCATAATCAATATTACTAGTTTGCTCTATATCGGGAAGCCTTTCGTTTGAGACATTGCTAAACGTAAAAACATCTAAGAATTTATTTTACAGTTTGCAGACATTAAAGAGCGGTGCAATGATTTTATGATTAAAATAACTTGCATCTTGTCATTTTTACGCTGTTTATCGTGTCCCAGAGGATTGATAAAACACCCCCTTCATTAAAAATGTCGCGATTCCGCTGCATAATCGCAAAGCAAAAGTCGAGCTTTATCCCCCGCCCGCAACCCCAAGTGGTAGCCGTAGGAACTACGGCGAAAAGATTACGTGACCTCGCTCGGCTCTAAGCTGCAGCATAACGCCCGCTAATGTCAGCGCAGAGGGAGAGGAAGCGTCCTCGAGATAGTACACGGCAAGCTACACGGCACTCCGAATGACGTCACTGGGAGTGCGGCCAGGTGTGACCCTGAAGACTGGGAGTGAGTTGAGGGTGCCCGAAATGCCAATATTTATCTTTTTTTTTTACGCAACAATCCAGGGACACGCAGGCGAACGTCGGTTTTCATAGATCTTTACTTCAAAAGTGTCAGAGGGCAACTTCCACAAATCTTTTGACCGAAGTTCGAAAATCGTTGCACTCTCCTTTTAATGTTCTCGTCGGAAGCTGATGACATTGCGATATTTGTTTCTTGTAGTTTGTGTATTTCTAAGGCGGTTCTTGTAACTAAAATCGATTGCAAAAGAGGGGAGGCGCAGTCAACTCACGAAGTGCAACGTTAGTGGCATGGCGCATTTAAAACTAAACTTTTCTAAAACATGATGTGATGCCATAGAAGAGAGTGAGGACCTTATAGATGTGTCGGTGTGCCGCTTCATCACATTCAGTTATAAAATACCTTATTCATCCCTATCAATTAACAATTTGAACATGGTGTGTCAAGATTTCCCTGTCGCCAAGCGTTGTTTTTTGAAAAAAGCAGTGCACGCACTATTTTTTCTTATCGCGAAAAACGTATGTGACGAACGTACTACTTCGTACCCACATGCATGTTCAGAAAATATAGTATTTATCTTGCTTGTATGGAAGTCCGGATCAAAGCCGAATAGACGAAACAACTCATCTCGGCATATTTCATTTGGCGGCCTTAACTTGACGCACCTTTGGGCCAGACGCCTTGTGAACTTTTTATTTCTTTCTATGGGACCAGGAACATTCATTTTTGCACACGATCATGCAATCCTAGTTTGTATGCAACATATATTTTTTCTTTCAGGTCTCATCAGTGATACTTAAACACAGGACAGCCGTAGGTTTTTCTTACAGAATATCAGGCTCTTAACTTTTTATCCATCGGATTTACACATTCCTAACTTTGAATATTTACCACCAAACACTTACACAAGGATTTGGTGTAGGTAATTTTAACACTCCTCCAATATCAGGTATTGTTTATTGATGATAATGGCCAAGATGTACTATGTCGAGTTAAAAATATGTACAGTCTATCCCCCTCCACACATATAATTATATTTTAACCTAAAAACTTATACATTGCCCGCACAATTGTGACTGCAACAAAGAGGACTGTTCGGTACGCGGTCGGTAAAGTGTTTACTATGTTAATAACCAGAAAGTTTAAAAACGCGATTTCATTACACTGTTGGGATGCTGTACTATTACGGGAGATCTTCAAAACAAGCTTGGAAAATAACCTGCCTCTCGCATTGCACTCCATTCGTTTCCTTCCTGTCGACAAGTATAAAATAGATCCAAACAAGCTTTTTATGCACCTTAGATTTTTATATGATTTGGAAATAGCGCATGGCAGTGACACAAGTAGACATTCACACCGGGCCTGTAAAGGTTTATCTGAATAAAAAGTTGCCAAAATTGAACGCTTTTATACTCCTGCTGAAGGGGCCTCCAGAGTGCGAAACATTTGTCGGTAACAATTTCGAGGTTGAAGCAGTCCTAAGGTGGATACATGCTTTAACCACTCGCGTGCAGTAAGTGTCTAGAGCTGGCCGAGAATCCGATGCAGAACTATTAAATGATATCAGAGCCTTTGCCACATGCTACTCGTAGTTGCGTGTGTGTACAGAATTCTGGGGACAAGACATCGATCTTAATGCACCTGGAGTGAATTGAGTTACTAAGTTAGTATATATTACATCAACTTGTACATTTTATCATTGTATGCAGTGCATATTGTGCAGAGCGTAAACATGGTATCCATAGAGTGAAGTAAACAACACTCTGTGATACTTGGGATATAAAACACAACGGCTTGAACAAAAGTGCATGGATACCCCAGTCACCAAATTACTTTGGTCACAATTTCAAGGTGGTGACTTCCAAGCCTGCCCGGACACTTTAGTATGTTATGTGGTTCGCTCTGGTATGGACACAACTGCATTAGGGTGTTGATAGAGCCGGTTATTACAGCCAGTCGTTACAGCCGAGCGTTACAGCCAAACTTCACTTAACTTTATGAAGCTTGGCTAATTAAGCACTAAAATTCTTTGCTGTGAACGCCACCAGCGAAGACGTGAGCTGAAAAAAGCCGGAACGGTCCTATCGGTCGCGGGGCTGCTATACTCATTTGATACCTTCTTAAAGGGCAACTCCGCTTCATTTTTGGTTTTGAAAAAACAATGCAGTCCTCTTCAGTATCGCCTAGGAAGACCACACGTCAAATATTACGACGCAGTTCTGTCTAAATGTTTCTTAAACGGTCCGGCAAACTTTGCAACTCGCCAAGTTGCCGAAATCGGCTGACTCGAGCGGGCGAATTCAGGCGCAACCAACAGCGCAGTCAAGGCTACGGCATGGGCGGAGCCAACATTGAGCTAAACGTCATCTTCATGGCCCCCTTTTGCTTGTTTTTACTTCTCCGATCGAGCGTAGCGCATGACGTCAGCAACGTTGCCTCTCTGCGCTCAGCGGTGTCCACGTGATTGGCGTACGCGCCTGCGCAGCGCGCTTCTTGGGAGCAGACCGGCCGCCCGCCGTGGTCCCGCCGTTACCGCCGTCTTTCGCGTCACAACCACTGTCGTCGTCTCACCGTTTGTGATTATTGTCTCTCGGAGTTTCGTCCACACTATGGACACCACGTGCGCAGACTTATGCCGCAGTTGTGCAGACGTCGTCGAATGCCGTAGACACCAAAACGTGGCGAAGAGTGCGGTGCAGAGCAGACGACACTCGCGCCTGCCACACGCCCGCCCCCATCCCGCCCGTCGTTGGGCCGAGGATCACGTGACATCTCGTACCACGTGATGGCCATGTACTTGGCGGCCCGAGGCCAATGTTGCCGGACGGAGCCGAAGTTTCGGTTTCGATTTCCGCTCGTGTTTAAAATTAGATTTAAAAATATATATCCCATTTTTCGCGAAGCAAACGACGTAGTGTCTTTTACTAGGGCTTTTTGATTCGAAATCACTCATTATCCCGAAATCTTCGGAATTGAGCGGAGTTGCGGCCCTTTAACGCAGCAGGTTACACAGGGCGACAAAAGCGGGCAGACTGCGCGGCGACGTTTGTCCGCAACCGACGCAGCGCCGAAGCCCTAGCTCCATCGAGCGCCGTGGCGCATGGACGTCCGATCGTGCCCGGCCCCCTTTCCTCACGCAGACGCTAGCTATCGATATCCCGCTGTTGGTAAAACTTATCGCGATTGTATGGCCCACGGTGGTACTGGCCCCAACACGAGCATTTCGGTTTTCAGACGTCATGGCAAAACAGACGGCTGATCGAGCGTATAAAGTCTCTTTCAAATGCTGTGCTCAGTGGATACGTACTTTGAAACCGTTTAGTAAGGGAGGCGCGTGGCTTGCTGTGTCAAGCCCCTCGTACCGCCGGGGGCACGTCGAGCTCGGTCTGTGTAGTGCGCTGTACGGCGGATGTAAAATAGATGAGGGGGGGGGGACATGCGCCGGTCAAACTAGGACGGCCCTGCTTGCGCGGTACGACTGTGTTACGGGGCGGCAGCCGTGCCACGTCACGGCGTCCGGGGCGGTTGACTACGGGTATCTCGGAACAGCGGCGGCCGGGGCATCTGCCTGTGTTCCCTGCTTTAGGCACCCGTTTCCGGCTTGAGCGGCGTCGCCATCGCCGTGGCGTGACCGCGCGTTGCATTATCGGACGTTCCCCACTGCGAAGTCACGCACCCTATTGAAAAATCGGCATAAACCTTCCAGTGTCATTCGGTGGAAACGGGTTAATTTCCACTCCCATTTTTCACAGAAACCAGCGTAGTTGTACCGTTTCTTGGTGGAAAGTATTACCGGCCGCCACTTTCCAGTTACCAGATTCCGGTGTACGTTTTACCGAGACCGCTTCCGGTTAAATCCGGCAAAAACTTCCCGTGACATTCAGTGGAAACAGGTTAATTTCCACTCATTTTCACCAGAAACCAGCGCTGTTTACCAGTCTGTGGTGGAAATATTACCGGAAGGTACTTTCGATGAAAGTTTGCTGAACCATTTTCGATTACCCGTCGCTGGAATCCTACCGGAAGCCACCTCGCTTGCGGGACACCGAACTTCACTGGTAGCCGACGAAAGGGGAACGGCTAAAGGCAAGGAAGCCAAGACGAGCAGGGGGATTAGCTGAGTTTGTAATGGTGGCCGCCAATGCAGCAGCATTCTCGTGAGTGCGTGTTTGAGCTCGAGACGACGTTGCAATCCTGCAAGAAGTGCGTGCAGCGAACAGTTTTGACGATCCAAAAGGTGAGCAGCGATCACCGGCAACTTGCTATTTGCGACAGGCAAAAGTCGGGGCAGAGCAGGTACGAGGCCACTCGGGCGGCATTCTCGTGAGTGCGAGTTTTAGCTCGGGACGACGTTGCAACCCTCAAAAAGTGCGTGCAGCGAACTGTTTTGAGGATCCAAAAAGGTGGGCACTTTCACCCGTTTTCATTCGAAACCAGTTTACCTGCAGTCTGTGCGAGATTATTTGCCAGCAAACAGATTTTGCTGTAATTTCATCGGCATCGGGTTTCCAGATTTCGCTGGAATGTCACCGCCAGCCACTTTCGATTCCCAGACGACCCGGTTTTAATCTTACCGAAACGGGTGACTCGCTTCCCTGTTTACCGAGCTTCACTCAAAGCCGACACGAGGGAGGGGAAAGCCGAGGCGAGCCGGGGACTGGGCGTCCTTGGTGCCTCGCTCCAAGGACGAGTCCCCACGCACCCTCTCTCCCTCGCATTGGGTCGTGGGGAAAATGCGAGAAAATCGTTTTGCTGACTTTTTTTTTAAGAAAACCGGCTTCTTTGTCCGTCAACGAGCAACGCCGGCCAGGAACAAACGCTCAGTCTCGGATTCTCGTTCCATGTGTGCGACCTGTACCTTCCAGAGCAGCTCGGTGTGCAGATGAAAAGAAAATATCTTTCAGTGACCTGTTTCTTACGCCTCTTTGTCCGTCCGGCTTCAGAAGCATCCAGCGAGCGAAAAAGACTGTGCCCAAGATTTCTCAACGTCGGCGGATGTTCGTTCCGGGCGCGGTCGTGGTTTTCGCTAAGCGTGCTACTGACACCCGCTGCACCCGCGGCGACGACATCAGGGACGACATCGCGATCTGTGCCCGTGATTTCTCAACGGCGGCGGATGTTCGTTTCGCGCGTTCGTTGTTTTTTGCTAAACGTGCTACTGAGATCATACGTGTGTGTGTCCGTGTGGTGCACCTGCGCGGTTTAATTACCGTACGTCCCAGGAATTTGCCCAGCGGCATTGTAAGTACATCTGAAAGATATATTTTGCGACAAACAACTCGTTTGTTCCTATTTGGTCCGATTGCTTTTGTCTACAGCTGTGCAACTTGTTTCACTGGTATCGACCCGGTTAAATAGATGCATAGAACCTTCAGGTCTCTGTGGACTAAACCAATTTTTTTGTTACCGAATCGTCCAGCATCTGGTAAACATGCACTCTATCACGGTTCAGAGCTTCCTCCTAAATGGCTTTCGTTGACTTCCGAAAAAGAAAGAAAAACACTATGAATTCCGGCCAATCTTCAACAGTTTGCCAGAGTCTTTGCTGAACATATCATCCTTTCGTGCGAGATAAAACGGAATGTAAGAGAATGGTGCCTCACGCTCGCGCAATAATGATTATATTATTTCTTAGTGCGTATTCGTTGCCCACATTCCTACGTTATTGATTGTTTGTTTATTTTGTTTCTCCAGTGTTCACTGTGTCACGGTCTTTTATTGGCTGCCTGGTCTCACATACACGCATCTTTGCTTTCGTGGGCCAGCACGCACACATGTATTTTTCGAAGATAATAAAGATATTATTATATGGTAATCTTCTGGTAAATTGTGGCTTTACTGGAAGTAAAAAGAGTCCCATAATCCAGTAAAATAGATTTTTACCGGAAATAAACTTCCGGTAGAAATCCGGTGACATTTGGGTAAAAAGCCGGTACCATTTCTGTGAGCCAACCGGTGACATTCTAGTAAAAAATCCGGCGACATTCCGGTAATCTACGGCTTTACTGAAAGTGAAAACAGTCCCATAATCCAGTAAAATAGACTTTTACTGGAAATGACATTCCGGTAAAAAATATTTCTCAATAGGGGTTCAATCTGTAAAAACGTTTTTATTCTTGAAGTCGATCGTGGTTTATTTAGTTAAGCGACCTCATCATCAATAGTAAAGTAGTCGGACTAGGGGACCGCTTTGAAGGCGCATCAATGACATTTAATATCGTGCTGTTAATTTTACCACAAAAGTTAGTAGGAAAACCTAATTGGTGTGGATTTCTCGGGAGGTCAGGTAATGTGACATTGAATTTCAAGTAAATTCATCTGTGAAACATAAAATTGCATAGTTCATGTAACATCAGGTCACGAGATATTCAATTTCCCACTAAATTTAGTGTGCAAACTGAATTGTCTTGCAGATTTCGTACCGTCAAACCCCTTGATATTGAATTCTCGCTAAATTTAGCTGGACAACTAATACCGTGCCACACGGGCAACTCGAATGCCATTTACAACGAATGACATTTGAGCGAACGGCCAATCAGCGCGCGACACTCGGGCGTGGCGCATTCCACGCGCGACAGATTGCGAGCTGATTCGCCGATCACACAAATGTCATTCGTTGTAAATAGCATTCGAGTTGCCCGTGTGCCACGGATATAAATCGCTGTATAGGACACTTTACATCAGGTAATGTGACATTAATTTCTCAACCGACTTTGGTGGGAAAGCTTCATTGGTGTAGAAATCAAGTGATGCCAGGTCACGTGGTATCAATCGATGTGAAGTCATTCCCCGCTATATTTAGCGGGAAATGCACGGACGAGCGTACAAGGTTATGTAATTGGATGTTCAGTTAAGAAAAGCAATTCATGCTTTCGAAAAAGCTTTCAGGTCGTCGCCATTTTGCTGATGATGCAAATCGAAACTACTATGACTATAGCGACTCGTAGTAGCTAGAAATACTCTGTCACCAACTTGAGTTGTGAAAGTTTTAAGGCTGGTTCACGCGTTTTCGGCTGCTGCTGTTCACAACAACCAAACAACGGAAACGACCAGAAGAGCGGAACAAACGTGACTCAAACATGCTTCGCGAAGCTACCTCTTGCATCACTGTCACGCTATGGCGAACACTTTTATTTCCGGTGACCTTGCTGTGGCTATCCGTTAGGTCGCTGCAAACGCAACTGACACAAATATTTAGCCCAGTCTGTTCAAAGCGGCCGAAACCAGAGCATCGACGGGTCAGAGGCGCATGCGGTCGCCGTACAAAACACTGCAAGGAATGAAAGTAACCTCGAGAGGCATCATGAGCCACAATTTTACCAATGTCCCTATCTTTAATGAAGTTTTTGTTGCTGTTATTTCAACCGACGCGAATGCAATAGCCACACTTCACCAGCAACTTCATTCATTTCTGCACTTGATGTGTTTTTATTTGCCACATGCAAAAACGATTTGCTCTTCTTTCCATTTTTGCCTATTCGGCAATAGGAAACAAAATATTATGTATAGGGGCGTGACATGCACATGAATTTTATGATTATGAGAACAATGTCGCTCCAAAGTTAACATTATGCTTTCGTTCGTTGATACGGAAGAGGTCATACGTCTAATGTACTTATTTTCATGACAGTCACACCCAGTGGAATAACACGCAGATGATAGATCACCCAATATACCGGGTGTCCCAAAAGCGGCCAGGCATTTAAATCGACCGCAAAATTAGGTTTATCAACCTATCGCGCTACGATTTTGTGCGGCGTTGCCCACAAATTGTTTTTTTTTTGGTGAAATTTACGAAGATCGAAATTTACCGAAGGCAAAAAAGAAGGCCTAACTCCTATGGAAACGCAGCGAAGCCACGCAGTCTTCAAACCTTAGTGCGCCTTTTTTTTTTAAGACCGGTGGATTTGCTGCGTTTTTATAGGAGTTAAGCTTTTTCATTTTTACATTTTCCTCAAGTAAACTCGCTCTTTGCAAAATTTACAAAACAATTCACTATCTGTGGGCACCGCTGCACAACATCGTAGCGCGATAGGTTAAGAAACCGAAATATGTGGTCGATTTAAAGAGCTTGGCCGCTATTTGGGAGACCCGGCATAATGGGCCTCAAAATGCAATTTTACTAATTTTGGTTATCACGCTCCAAAGTCCCACGTCCGACAAAAAATAAATAAAACACGGACAGCAACATAACTGCTTGCTGTGTGCACGGGCATGGGCCTATTGCACCAGGTAAATAAAATTTCCCTGAAGAATAACAACCCATAAAGCCGGCTACAGTTCTAATAAAGCCGTTAATAATAAGAAAATTTAACTGTGTCTTGGATATGGCGAGTGAGTGCTCAAATTTGAGGCTGATTGTAAACTCAGAAAACAGAAAGTCGTAAATAGCAGACTCTATGCTGACGTGTACAGCCGCAAGAACCGTGAGCTTTATGTTCTACTACCACTGGAGCATGAGGCCCCCTCCATTGCCCAGTGGGCACTTTGAAAAGCGACTTGGTCTCTGTAATACAAACTTGCGCGTCTCAAGCTTTCAAATGTGTAGAAGCGTTCCTTCTTATTACAATCTTTTTATATGATCCTTCGCTACCATTTCTGAAAAAACCCGTGAAATGGTGCGACACGACATGCTTTCACGCTTTAAAGGCGTGAGGAGCGCAGCCTTTGAACGCTTCGAACGTCGCACGAAACGGTCGTCCCTCACATCTAGAGAAAACGCTGCCCATCGCTCGCTCAGTCGGTAAGGCACGTGGGCCACTAAATCACGAAGGCCATTTCAAACCCTGCCAGGCGACAGAATTCGTTTTATATTGTTCCCTGTGGGCGTAACGTTTTCAGTGTCGTTTTTTTTTCTTACAGCCAAGCACTACGCCCAAAACGTTACACAATACTGTAGCAATGTAGACAGTTGGGCGAGTTGGCGTAGATTGGAAATAGTTACAGTTGGGCACACAAGGACGAGGAGAGAAGAGGAACATACAGACGACAGACAAGTGCACACTCATAACACATGTACGGTCGAAAGAAGAAAATAAAAATGTACAAAACGCGGAATCAGTTCAAGTGTTGGCCACAGAGGCACGAGGAACCACAGGCTCAATGGCCCGCAAGCTCGAGGTGGACACGTAAGGTTAACCACAAGAAAACCATCTTAAAAAGGCAATTTTCTTCTCTGGTATTGAAACAGACGGAAAGATGACACATCGCTCGCCCAGGCTTAGGATAATAAAAACTTCAAATATTTTTGAAGCTCTTACTATGTTCAGTGGCCAGTCGTCTCTTTCTTGAACAAAAAATGAAATGGCATTTTTTTTTAAAGATTTTCTTGTATGGGCAACTTTACGTGTCTCCCTCGAGTTGTAGGCCCTCGAATCTATGGTCTCTTCTGCCTCTGTGGCCAACGCTCGACCTGATTCCGCGTTCTGTACCTCTTTCGTTTCTTCTTTTGTCAGTACATTAGTTGTGAGTGTGCGCTTGTCTGTCGTCTACGTGTTCATCTTCTCTTTCCCTGTCCCTTTTGCGCAACTGTAGCCATTTTCATTATAAATATACCTAAGCAATTAACTGATAAAAATATTCCGTGGTTAAATACAAAACACAACAGCAAACATGTGAACGCCACCGTAGCAGAGGTTAAGTAAAAGACGCTATGAGCATGAACCAAGAGGCACCATTTCACATGTTCCGAATTAAAAACATAATGAAGCGCCAGGACGCCAGATATCTTGACAGCATCAATAGAAGATAGGAAACTGGTAGGCTATTTTTTTAATTAATTGCGCACTTTTGCTTGTTTTGCGGCTGCGAATAAACCGGATTTTAGACATCTAAATGTGTTTTACAACTCTTAAACACAACGAAAACGGAAAACAAATAGCTCAGCGATTGCGCACACACGTAATTCGAGGGACAAACAGTTGAGATCCTACTGCACACAGAAAATGAGCCACAGTTTGTTCAGAGCTTCAGCGCAGAAGATCTACGATATAAAAGGTGCTAAGCAACGTGATGTTTGCGGCGACGGAGCGTAGCATTTGTATTATGTTCGTCCAGGCAACACTAGTGCTTGACGACATATATAAGCATCCCTCTCTTAACTGTGGCATTTTTATGAGCATAGATTTTATTTTATTCTAATGATTGCTTCTTCACTATGACCACATATCTTCAAGCATAAGGCGGATAGGAATCTGTTGGAAGAGTGCAAACAACGTCATGTTTGTGAAGCTTATTCATAAAGGGCACCGACAATTCTCAAGTGCGCGTGTCTGAGAAGAATATTGATCAGAATTGATTTGCCAAGTCCGAGACTAAGGAAAACCAAAGGGGACGAACACAACTCAACGTCTCAATTTTTTATTACCATGAATTATCACCAGTCTGCTTGTCTTTTAAGTATAATTGCCGTTGATTTGCCAATTTGAATTTCCCATAGGGTTATTAAAGAGCGGGCGGTATGATGCGTCAACTAGTCGTCAATAAAGACGCTAGATGGAGTTGTCAATATTTAATTACTATCGCTCTCTTGTTGTGCTCACTACGCTATGGTACTTAGTGTTATTACTTCCCATTTTGTGACTTTTGCCAAAACTCACATATAAATTTATTTGACAAATAACCCTCCCCCACCTTTCCCTAAAAGAATGAAGGAGCGCTTGAGCATTGATAATGTTCCGTGAGGAGGCGCAGCACCCGGATATTGGTTTATAACAATGTTATGATAATCTTACTACAAAATGAGCCACGTACCCCAGGAAATTCGAGCACTCCACACAAAAAAATCGCAAAAAAAATCAAAGGAAATATTAAAAAAATTGACAGCAATTATTAAAAAAACAACTTCGAACATTTTTGTTAGAAAACTTTCGCCTTATTGGTATATGAATCTTCATATATGTGAGTGCTTCGTTGGATGTTATTTGCTCATCTGAAGTTTCCAAGAACAGCATAAAGCATACATTTGAATCAGGCAACGGTTGGATTCGAATATTTATCATCAAGTCCCAACACTACACTTGTCTGCAGCAAACTTTGTGTATGCAGTCAGACGCACGGCGACGCCTGTATGAGCACCGTATTAAGCAGTGAAAGCGCACTATTTTTCTCATTGAAATTATACTTGACGAATAGGGGCACCAGCATTTCGCGTCAAACGTGCAGCTGGATAAGTCGCACTGCGCTTGCGCCTTACGACAGATCAGGCTTCTCGGTGGATGCAAAGCATTGGGCATTCTATTCTAAAACGCCCAATTCCACAGAAAGTTGTCCAGGGTAGATCACTACGATTGTCGTTATACTCAATGCCCCGTAATATGTAGTTTAGTTTAGGGGTAAGAAACTTGTCGTCAGTTTTTTCCACATGTCTAATCGCTCATTGTGGTGACATATTACCTAAAACTTGAGTCAATGACTTTAGTAACAGGGCAGTATACGCTTACCCATTTAGAAACTTGATACGGAGGGCGGTTATAACCGAGGAGGATTTGTTGAGACCAGGAAGCTTGAGCACGACGTAAGCGTAATGAATCCGAGAAGACCTTGACCTAAATGGGTTGCTTCATAGCGAATCACAGCGCAGAATGAACAGTTAGAAAACGCTTGGAGAATAAAGGTAGGGAAATTGCAAGCTAAACACACATTACCTTTATTACGAAGAGAGACAGGGCTAATAGTGTTCACGCAGCAAACAATGCGATATTCGGAATGAAGGAACGTGACGGGTTTTCTTCTTTTTTCCCTTTAGCTAATCACGAGCCAGTGCTCGTTCTGCACCGCTGCTCATGCTGTCCTGTATATAAATTTCCAAAATAATTCATTTTGTGGACGCCTCTTGCGAAGGGCGTATGCTAGGTATTAACGATGCTTTGATTAGTATACCAGGCCACTATGAGTGCAAGAATACTGCTTATTAGAATGATAAAGAAGTGAATCGATCTAACGAGCTGAATTCAGAAGACTGGCTGCCCGCATGTCTGTCTGTCTCAGGAAGAAGATATGCTTTGTTGCACTGAGAAAGTATGGTTCACAATCTACACCGGTTGCATTCGCACGCAAACGAAACGACCGTAGCAACGAAAACACCACGACAACTGTGACTCATGGATTGCTTGGCAAAACTACACCTTGCACCGCTTGCCATGCTGCGTACGACAAACACTTGTCCTACAACTTTGCAGTTACGGTCATTTCGGTTGCATGCGAATACAACCAATGCAGATGGTTGAACCTGCCTTCAGGGTGTAGTTGAACTAGTACCATTGTAGTCAACAATGAGTGGGCATGTGCTGTGACGCGCGACAAAAGACCAGTGTAATCTGCAGGCCTCAGTTGAAAATATGACGTTGTATTTTAGGTGGTACTACTTTCCTTCAAATTGGTACCACTTCCAAGTCAAGTGTGTGTCAATTGCAGGCCAAGTGGCACCACTTGGGCTTCAAGTGCGCCACTTGGGCCTGAAGTGGTACCACTTGGGTTGAAAATGATGTTACATGAGTTTCACGTGGTACCAGCCTGCGTTGAAGATAGCTCCAGTTTGCGAAATGCCCCAAGTTCAATCTAGAAAAGGTCTACAAAAATCTACAAAACTAAAAAGAAATAAATCACTAACGTTTCCTGAGGCTCGAGCTCAAGAAAGGCAGGGCGAGTCTTGGGTGTCTCGTCATCCCTTCACAGCCAATGAGAATGTGACATTGGCCGACATGACCGTCGGAGAACGATCCACGAACCAGGAATATAACGAGTCACGCCATGTGTTTCTTAAGCCGTCGAGGAATCGGTGGCCGAGTGAGCTAGCGCACACCAGCTCGGAGCGCGTGGAGCGAAAGCTCGCGCTGCAGAACACAGGGATCCTGGGTGCAATCCCCACCCTGCCAGTGTCGATCTGGATGAGCATCATACCGGAGTGCGGTCGTGATTCACTACTGCGTGGTGCACGTTAAAGAGCCCAGGCTAGCGGTTGTAGTGCACTGGCTAAATTGCTCATCTACAGCGAGTGACTCGTCGCAACTTTAGAATGGTAGACCAACTACACTCTGTATATATATCCACACAACCACAACTAATTATTATTAATATTATTCTTAAGCCGTCATCTGCCAGGTGTACTGCGTGTACCCGTTGCGGGTTTTGTGCCTTCATTGTTATGTTTGCATATAATCGGATAGCTTCGTCTTCTTCTATGCTATCTGTTCATTCACTGACTTCATTATCATCATCATCATTTTGAATAAAGAGTATCATGAGAGCAGCACAGGTGACTGGACGTTCCTTCCCAACCCGCCCGGTCCACCGAGGACTCCACATTTTTTGACAACGGGATGGACGGCGGATTCGGCATCAAACCTCCTCAAGACGTCTTGAGGAAACCAGGGAAGTCTGAAATTCCCTGGGAGCCATGGATTTTCGCTCTTCGAATGTTTCATGGGGGCATGGGGTGCTCACGCACTGCTCTCGGAATGTCGTCGATGCCTGCTCCACCGCTGCCTGGGAGTGGAGGGTCAACGGGTCTTCGACACGCTGCTCTTCCTCGCGCGCTGTCGCTGTGTCGTCGTAGCAACGACGTCAGCGGCAGCCGCTTCTAGAACTCCGACGACAGATGTCTATCAATATAAGAGGCCGTCGACACCCTCAGCGCGCACTTCAGAAAGTCGTGCCGCATCTACCTAGAGCGTCACCGGTTCCGCCAGCGTTATCAACCGGCTCTGCCAGAGTTACAAGCACTCAACTGCAAAATAAAAGTAACAAAGACTAACATCTGGCTTTACTTTTGTGCATCATATTACAATGTACTGCTTGCAAGTGGTACCACTAGCAAATGCAAACACTAGCAAGTTGTACTACTTGCTAGAGGTACCAGTTACTAAACGCCGCTCGCCAAATCCAAGGCTCCGCGTATGCGATGAGTCACTCCGGAATGCGTGCTTTTCAAAATTAGAAAACTAAAAATGGGCCGTAAAAACAACTGAAATGTCACTGCTGAAGAAAAAACGCGTGTACATACCGGAAATGTGAGTCGTTAGTGTGTCTAAATGGACTGTAGAAGCAAAGTTAATTCTGGTAAGAACTAAGTTCTGAACAAACACCGGAAAAGGGCGTGCTAGAACTGAGAGGTGTGCAGTCCGGTGTCCATGAGTACGTGGCCTGAAACATAATGGCGCGCAGGGCTCGCCTCATGCCGTTCCTTTTGTTAGGAGAGACAGAAAGAAATAGATGAGCCTTTATTGCAGAGAGTGTCTGATGCTCGTTCGAAGTCACGTAACTTCTGGGACACGCGTGCAAAACGAGCTGCAAGCAAGGTCCGAAAGCGGTGATCGTCTGCCAACGTCTACCATTTTCCGTCTGGTTTCCTCCTCGCCAAGGGGAAAGGCACCGCCTGCGAGAATAATACTAATATCCGCAAGGAGCTGCCGCCAGCAAAGGAGTCATGAAACGCATTTTTAATTTTTCCTGTTTAGCTTTCCTTCTCAACTCCTAAATCGTGAGTTCTACCAAACAGTTCAAGAAGACAGGAAGGGGGGAGTCCCCTCTTGCTCGGACACGCGTCTTTGTACCCGGACACAGCCATGCTTCCCCTAGGAAGATTTAACGCGTCGCTCAAAATTCAGACAAAAGTTGCTTTCCCCACCCCGTTCCCCCTAAAGCTGACAGTGCTGTGGAAACTACGTGCTTGTGAGGCCCATACTCCGTTTCACTTTATCTGCGGCGAAGCCAAAGTTGAGAAGCGCGAGGCCATTTTGCATTTCTCCTCAGCTCGCGCGCTCGAGCAGTCTGGAACGTACGGAGCTTTCGTGCTCGCGCTTCCAGCTTTGCCTTCGCTCGCACATAAGGTGAAACGAAGTATAGAGTGCCTTCATTTGCAAGCTTCGCCATGAGTGATGCCAACTGCCTGTTTCCATTTCCCACACCCTCTTCCTCCGCCATTTTGTTTTTCTCATTGTTTCCCGTGCGCCAAAAGTGGCCTCTGTGTCCATCGGTCCTCCCATCCGAGGGGGAGAATGCTAATCCTCCCTCCCTGGGTTCCACACTGCTGCTCCGGACTTGTGAGTAAAGTGCTTATTTCCGGGAGGGTCATAAGCCCCAGGGATTATCGCCGAGAACCAAAATGGCTGCTGGTTTGTTGGGGAGTGGTATTACAAGGGTGGCATCACCCTAAAGCGCACATGAGGGCTCCCTAGTGAGGCCAGCCACAATTTTGCCACGTGATCAAGCTCTCTCGCGCATACCCACGCGCACAGAATGAGGTACGGTGCTGAAGAGGAGGCGGTTAATTGGTCCGGCAGCGCGTTGCTTCCACCACAACGTCATCTTAGGGTGAAAGGAATAAGTGATATCCGGTGTTGTGTGACGTGCATTTGGGCCCGGTGACGCGCTGCCGGGACGGCGGATGTATCGCAATGAAAATGCAGAGAGCTTACGAAGGTAACAATGTAAGAAATAGTCCGCGGTTTTTTCATATTTTCGTACCGAAAGTAAAACTTTTCACTTTCTACATTTTTTTGGGCCCACTGACCGATGTGGTATTAGTAAAATCTGAATAAAAATTGATTTATTCCAGCCCAAAATTTGTTTCATAAGCCTTTTAAGGGTAACTGCAAAAAAAAAAGTGGATTTCTAAACAGCCTAATTGGAACAAGCATGTCACAAAGCGATTTTTCCGCCAAAAACAAATTTTTTTACAGCAATATTTATTGCGCAGGACTGATTTTAGTTTGCGGCTATTTCGTCCGTTTTAAATCGCGCGCCGCAAAGTTCGTATTGTACGTCACGGAGTGGCTGCTATACGTCACGGAGTGACGTATACCAGCCACTCCGCGAGCGTCGAAGGAGCGTCTGTTTCAAATGCGGAGAGGTTGGGTCTCCGACAATATTACGTCCTGTGGCGTAAATATTGCCAGAAAAAATTGTTTTTGTTCGCGGAAGATTTGTTTCGTGACATGATTGTCCGAATTAGGTTGTTTAAAAACACTTTTTTTTTCTTTGGAGTTACCGTTTAAGGTGAAAGCCTAGGCTTGTTTAGTATGATTTTGAACACACAGATATTGATGGAATCGCCTTGAAGACCTAAACTTCACCGCAAGAAATCGTGTGTGGTGGAATTTCTATGCAATGTTATATTTTTTTTGAGCGCAGCTTTCAGGCGCCCTTTTCCGGCTTGAGCGGCGTCGCCGCCGCCGTCGGCGTAACCGCGCGGTGCATTACGTGGTAAATTTTTTCTGCTTAATTTAGTGGAAAATTTTCTGGCTAAATCTAGCGGAAAAAGTTTCCCCGCTAAATCTAGGAAAAAAATTTCCCGTTAAATTTTGCGAAAAAATGTCCCCGCTTAATTTAGCGGAACAATTTCCCCGGTACATATAGCGGAAAACGTTTCTCCGCTATATCTAGCGGAAAAATTTCCCCGCTAAATTTAGCGGATAAATTTCCCGGCTAAACCTAGCGGAAAAAATATCCCCGCTAAATCTAGCCGAAAAAGTTTCCCCGCTAGATCTAGCGGAAAACGTTTGCCCGCTAAATTTAGCGGAAATTTTTCCCGCTAAATTTAGCGGAACAAGTTCCCCGCTAAATCTAGCGCAACAATTTCCCCTCTAAATCTGGCAGAAAAATTTCACACCTAAATCTAGCGGAAAATTTTCCCGCTAAATTTAGCGGGAAATTTCCCCCAAATGGGAGGCGAGCACGAGAGGAGGGGCATAGCCTCCTCTCCGTACCTTCCCCTTCTTCTCCTCAAGAGCTGCGCTCTAATTCGGCGTTACAGGGAGTTGTAAACGGCTTTCATTTTTTCTTGTTGTATATCCTGAAATTCACATCCGTGGACTTTCACTAGTTTCTCACAGCGCAAGATTTCTGCTCAACCCGCTCGGCGGCACCAGTTCACGTGCAAATGTAGCAACTGCCTGCGTTATGATCTCACGTCTCCAGCGAATGTGGTCAGAACAAAACGTGCAGTTTGATCCCCACCACTGTTCGTTTCAATATCGACGATCATCGCAAAGGCGTGCGGTCGTGTATCATCACTCCGTGGTACAGGTTGAAGATCCCAGGCTAGTGGTTGCAAATCACTGGCTCATTTACAGATGAGATACAAATCATAAATTAGGATTAAGAAAAAGAAAACTTTAAATAATGCGGAGAGCCAGTCGTCTGCTTCTTACGCTGGGGTAATGGTGACGCCAGAACGACGCCGAGCCATGACTGGCTTTGATTGAAATGATAGAGGGTAGACCTCTATGCGAGGGGTTTGAGGACTACCCATTCTTTTTCTTGGAGCGCAGCTCTAAGGGGCCCGTTTCCGTGTTCAGCGCCGTGGGCGTCACAGTTGCAGTCTCCGTCGGTGTCGGCTTCGGCGTCGGTGTAACCGCGCACGTTGCATTTTGGGACGTCACAGTTTCCCCTCTAAATTTAGCTGGGAAAGTGAATTGATGTTGAGGTCACGCGACTTTATTTTCCCGCTAAATCCAGCGCAGAAACTTATTTTCTTCATAGGTGACGTGACACAAAGTCATGTGATTGTATGTTCTCTGCGAAATTTAGCGGGCAAATTGGATTGGTGTTGGGGTCACGTGGTGTGAATATTTCACCTAAATTTTGGCGAGATGTGGAAGTAGGAGAGGGTACGCAGGAGGACGAGGGGAGGATTTTTCAGGATGAGGGCACGAAGGGGGAAGTGCACAAGGAAGAGTAAGAGGGTGCAGAAAGGGTATGTGAGAGAGTGATTTATGTGTATATATAAATACCGGCTGTTGCATCTGAATTCAAACAAATTTATTTTAAAAAATCCTAAAAGATACGCTATTACATTTTGGGCATGTGAGCTTTACGGCCAGGGGACATCATATAGGTGGCTACTATTTGCGATAAGTCATAAGGTTAACTTACCTTTCTTAATTCACTTTTTCACTAGTAAAAAAATCATTTAGTTTCAATTAGGAACATTCTGAGCATATTCGAAAACCACTGTATCAGTCAATTTTAGAACGACTTGAAGCTTTTGGGAAACTCGGGTGTGCATCTAAGTTACAACTCGTGCTGCAGGCGCAATGCTAGCAGTGGCGGAAAGCGGTGATAATCTAATCACTCTTGTTTTGCCACTGCTAGTTTTCCGGTTACTGTACGGCTAGTAACATTGGTGCGCCCATGAGTTTCCCAAGAGTGCGTTGTTTCCCTCGCCTTTTCAATGATATGTCAGCGTACTAAGCGCACGACTCGCAGAAAGGCAACAATCTTTCTCTAATAATAAAATGGATGACCTGGCCCTTCAGGAAACGAATTTGTCGCTCTGGGAGGTACGCTTATCACCCCATATTTTATATAATCTCACGGCTATAAACTGCAACGCGTGATCATGTATATTTGTACATGTACATGATAAAGGGCATCACTCTGAGATTAACATTTCGGACCTCTCCTCACCATCTGAAAGGTAAATTCGAGTGACGATCAGAATGGGAAAGAATAAAGCGACGATTGTGTCAGCGTATGCCAAGCTACAAGGTCTCTTGGACACAATACCTATTGAATAAATATTAAAAGGAAGGCGAGGTAACTTAATTATCTGTGGGAAAAAAATTGGGTTGTGGGGATATTTATACAGCGTGTAGTTGGTCAGCCATTTTAAAGTTGCGACGAGTCACTCGCTGTAGATGAGCAATTTAGCCAGTGCGGACTTTAATGCTCACAATGAAATATGGGGTGGTACTCGGAAGGATGCACGAGGACACAAAAACATAAAACAGCAAGAACATCCCATCTCCGAGCTCTCAACGACGGATCGGCTACATTCTGCCGAGGATGCACAAAGACGAGCAACGGGATGTATTTGAGCTTGTTGGAGCATAATGCTATAATAGGGTGTATTCAATGGCTGTCATATCTGTGTGCGCTAATGCTGAACACGTGTTGATGGCTAGCTTCCACAGTTATTTTGCAACGTGCACCCGCACCATCAAGATTGCCGGTCTTAGCAACCTATTAATGTGAGCTCGTTCTGAGCATGCGCTCTAAACAGTGACCTCAAGGCTCAAATATTGCGGCGTGTGAATACGCCCTATAGGACCAGCTAAACTTAGGAAAATAGAATACCAAACAAAGACTCAATACAAAAGAAAAACAATATTCACGGTGTTTTTTGTTCGGGTGAAGTGCGGGTGATTCGAATTTAAGTTTAGTTAGGTTTTCGGTTATAAGCTGTGTTTTTATGTGGCTTTTAAAACAAAAAAGCACAAAGTCCTGTTGCAAAAAGAGGAGAAAGAATTAAACCACAGTTGCTAGTACAGCGGAATGTCTGTCTCTTTTTCTCACTATATTCTTTTTTTCTGTTTTTTTTATGTTCTATTTTCCTTAATTCAGCTGGCCCTTTTATAGTATCAAAGAGAAGCATCCTGGACGTATCGCTGGTCTCGGCAGAAATTGATGCTCTCTGGACATTAGAGCCGTACGCTGCGGGCTTTGACAACTCTCCGAACAACATGATTCGCCCCAGGGTGACTCCAAAGACAATCAAGCAGTGCAAGGTGGTTAACTAAGATCTTTTTGCCAATACTTTGATTCTACCGCGAATAGGAAAAGCTACACAGACATCACTACTTGAATAGAAGGATGCTTGCAATGCGCATTCCGCATTGTTAAGATTCCGGCGACACGTCATACACATGGCTTGGATTTGCTTCATCTTCGAGCTGCTCGACGACAAGCCCAACGAAGGGCGCTTCGTACGAACATTTCAGGGATTTGTCACCGTACAACAACATAGATGCTTGCTTCCGATGCGGCACAAACACGCTTCAAATGTGGCAATAGAGCAATGACTGTGCATTTCTGAGTGGCCCTTGGAAAGGTAGACCGGCGTGGTGGCTTATTGAATCGCTTTCATTTGCCACTATTTTGTGAAATTTCATTACAACACTTGGAAGTAAGGCTGGTCAAGCCATGCCACAAGTGGCCAGCTTCTGCGGACGAGTTTGCTCGGTCAGATATACATAGATTGTACAACATCTGACATCGAATGTCCCACAGCAAACCAGTTATCCTCCAGACACGGATATCGAACTGTCCAGCTACACCGTCTTCACTTTAGCAGAACATACGCAAGCACTTCATTATTGGACACGGGAGAGCGCTCCAGCCCTTAACGTTGTAACAAATCGATCTCTCCGAAATATAGACCCAGATTACAACACAGACATTCTTTAGCAACTGAAAGCTATCTGTAGACGTTTGACACTCCCAAGCTTTACCATGAGAATTGAGGCTCGTAGAATATTGGCGCGATTTCGCAAACTACTACCAGTCATACGACAAATTGGAAGTCCTTCGTGGGGAGCGCCACAACGTACGCTCGTGCAACTGCACCAAGGACTTACAGCGTCCAGTTTCTTGTACTGCCTGCAACAACAAATCATCGGAAACGCCCAGATTCGGGACATTGTCATTTTTACAGGAAGGCGCTGCGTTGCCGCTTAGGACTTTCATTATATTCAGAAAACAACCTTACCCTTATTGCGGCAGAAGTCTAGCCTCTATTGTTAAGACTTGAAGGGAGAACAATGCGCCCCATTGCT
Organism: Ixodes ricinus; assembly: GCA_037355805.1. Classification (NCBI taxonomy): domain Eukaryota; kingdom Metazoa; phylum Arthropoda; class Arachnida; order Ixodida; family Ixodidae; genus Ixodes; species Ixodes ricinus. Next base: position 40,817 of record JAZHYW010066221.1, read on the forward strand.
CGCATTAAGAGTATTCTTCTTGTGGACAATATCCGTGCCCACCTGTTTGCTAGTACAAATTTTCATATTGGAGAGCTGGCTTCTAAGTTTTGAGCACGAGATCGGAGCACAAGGAATATATTTATATCCTCACCCACGTTCAAAGAAAGCGCCAAAGTTCATACAAGAAGCATTACCGATATTTAAAAATAATGCGAATATCCCCACAGTTGTTGCCCGACCGATCAAACCAAATGCATGGGTGAAGCTTGCTGTTATTCAATCCGCACAAGCACTGATGCCTGTATCAATGATGTCAAGAAAATAGCAACGGTTGTCATTACTCTCCCATAAATGAACTCTAAAGTGATTGACTGGCTTGACTTTGAGAAATCACCGACTACGGCAGAACTTGTTAAAGTCTGGGTAGGGTTGAAGTCCATCAAAAACAACTCCCGCCAACCAAAGCTTCTGCACTCAGGAACACCAGAGATGACCTACAACTTCAACGTCTTGAGAGGGTCCCTTAACTTTAAATGAAGTAGCATTAACACCTGCAATGAACGACTACCTTGGATGGAGCCTGGGTCTGCAGTGGATCTCTTCCCACGTCCGAATTCCCGGCACCAAGAAACCAGATGAGCTTGCTGCGCGCGCCCATAACAACGGGAACGCTTGGTTTGTTTTAGATCGCTTTAATGAAGCTTACATGCATATACAAGATACCATCCGCAAGAAACACTCACGCAACTGTAGCGCTTAAAAAAGCACTGACACATCAAAATCATTTATTTTTTTTTAATTATCCGAAACGATTGATAACGATGCCGGGACATTACCCTCAAAATTCGAAACTTGGGAATTCAGTATTCGTGAATACTGAATACCGCGCGATCCGCGCCAGTGCAGTGAGTCAAATTGTGCGGTCTCCTGCGACTCCATTTTCTTTCGGACCTCCGCTCGCTATGAAGCCAAGCGCCGTTGCCACTACGACCCGAGGCGAGGAGGAGGTGAGCAGGCGGGATAGAAGGGAGCCGGCGCGGAAAAAAAAACGATTTCTTTCCCGACTCGCCGATCTGCTCGAGCGCCGCCAAGTTTTCTGAGGGAGGATACAAATCCAGGAAGCGACATCACACCGACCTCTTTTTTTTGGCATTTAAAAAAGGGGTTGTAGTGCGTTCGCAATTCCGTTAAAAAACATGTTTCACGATTGCCGTTATTAAACGTTAAAGAAACGTCGCCTACAAAGCTTCTAAATTGTCTGACTTTTGACGTCACAGATCAAAAGAAGGAAGGAGGCGAAAAGCGGGAGAATCAAACAAAAAACAAAAAGGCATGCGCGCGCAAAAAAATTTTGTTTTGCGATGCGTTTTTTTGCGTGTTTATGACTACAACTGGCGTCGTTTTAAACAATAAAAAAATCGACCTTTGGGGTGTCAGTGCTCCTTTAAAGACTTCATCCGAGCATCCGACGCAAAATCCTGCGTTCAGTGGCATCACTCCGTCACAGACTTCGAACCGGCTGCATCGTACTCTTCAGTCTCCACATTTCAACATTTGTTTAGGAAGCAGTGGTTTCAAGTGAGTTTAACTGGAAGTTAAAAAAAGTTCTATTTCCGCCATCCTGATTACGTCAAAATTGAATACCAAAACAATAACGCAAAATTCTATTATATAGATCTTTTCTGTGTACTCTCGTCCCCATCCACCTAATAGGCGTATCCGGTATGGGCGACGAAAAAATAATCCAACGTTTCAACCTGCAAATAGTAAAAAAATAAAGGGGAGGCAAAACGAGAAAGTGTGCCTGTTAACGCTTATATCCTAAATGCCCTCTATTGGCGTGGCAAAGGCAAAACAATGTTTTCGCCCATACTGGAAGTGACGTCAATTCAAGATGGCGGCGCACTTGCAGAAAAGGTCTATAGAAGCCGAACGAGGGCTGAAACCAGTGTGGAGCCTAAAATCAATATGACTTAAATCGTGACTTAAATCTCACCGGTATTACAGATTAAAAAATATTTTTTTTCTGCGAGAAAAAATATATGTATAGATAAATGTTTTTGTTTATTTTTTGCTTTTATTTTTTCCTTAAATGTCAGCGTATGTGCAGTATTCGCGTCAAAGAATGATGACACAACGAATATTTATATTGGATTGAACATGATAAAACAAAAAAGTGGTTTTCGGAGCTCATGGGTGCCTGAGCCATATTTCGACCTCCCACAATGATCTTCAGCTACGTGATATCTTTTTTGCAATCAAATAAAAACGGAAAATGTAGAAACAATAACTGGAAAAGTAATGTCGTTTTGCAAGAAGATCAGTTCTCAAAAAAGAAAAGCAAATAGCGCGTTTTTGCTAACTATATATAAACTAAGCTGTCTTTGCTCTATTGTGGCAGGAGTTTCATCAAAAAGCTGCGTCTAAAATTGCATTAATTTTATTTCTGCATTGTTTTCGAATATTGTAAGAACTGATGAAACAACCTGCAGTGGTAAAATAAATATAGGGATTATTAATAATTTCTACCTACAGTGAAATTAGTGAGTTAATTCAGATATACTGACGGAAATAAGAAAATAACCTATATTTGCTGTCGTTTGTATTTTGACCACAGCAAAGTTACCTGAGAAGATTTGTGTAAACTGCATGACACTGTAAACAGGAACGAAAGATGGGCTTTTTCTTTCTCACGTTTTAGCATTCGCCATAAAAATACTTGCGCGATCGAAATTGCTCATTCGAGGTACACATTTATGCAATAAATGTTTTAATCTAAAAGCCTTCTTTAATGAAAAAAATTGTTTCGCGCTAACATTGTTTTACGGTGTACCGCCTTAGGGAGAGGTGCCTACGACCTGGGTAGAACCACGGATATTATATGATTAACGAACACTTTACATGAAAAATTATTTCGAGGTCAGCATTCCTCCGTGTTTTTTCAAAAGGCTGGTGAGCTTTTCTTTGTACCCGCACAAAAGTTGTGACTTTTCTCCAGTTACGTCTTCTCCGAAGAGTTTTTGTCTGTAATTTATATTTTACCCTCCCTCCTCTCCTCTCAAGATGGAAAAGTTCACGTCGCGTCAGGTAGAAAAACATTTCGTTCTACACCTTTTATTTATCTCCCTTTATCCAATTTGATTATGTTTCATAGCACGTTAAAGAAGTAGCTTCAACTAAGAACCTAATTAAATTCAATTTTCAATTTAATTTTTTGTTAAAGAAATTATAATAATTGCTCCCAAAAACTATCACAAAGAACAGCTTGACGACGCCACATATCCAAGATGGCAGTACAAGGAAAGAGGCTGAAATAACTTTCTGTACCGCATGTTAACATAACAATACAGAGGTGTACTTTCACAAAAACACACACAATATTTAACTTACACATTGGTTAACAAAGCACAAATCGAATCTAGTAAAGATATATATGTTGCCGACAATGTAGACGGGAATAAAAAACCATCAAATGACAAATCATGACTGGAACTTTAGCCTTCCATGCAATGTGTTGAATAGAATTCAAACACCATTTCTGACATGCAATGCTATTGTTGGTACATACGGAGGTAAAAATCATTTTTCGCAACAAAAGGGCTCCCAGGAAACAATTTTAAATTCAGATCAGGCTAAACGGAAGTCGTTTTATTACGCGTAACAGAACGCACCAGGATGCTGACTGCGTATTAGTCAAAATGTTTTGAAGGTGGCTACTGGAATCAGATTTCCTTATGGCCAGGCGAGCAGGACCAATGCCGGGAGGACACGAATGTCACTAATATATATTTTTATTTATTTGGTGACACTAAATTTATTATCATCGTCTTTGCTTAATTGACTGTAAATGACTACAACCGCAGCGTAAATGGTGTTTTAAGGCAAAAAAAAATTGGGTTGTGGGGATATTTATACAGCGTGTAGTTGGTCAGCCATTTTAAGGTTGCGAGAGTCACTCGCTGTAGATGAGCAATTTAGCCAGTGCAGTGTACAACCGCTAGCCTGGGTTCTCTAACGTGCACCACGCAGTAGTGGTACGACGACTGCACGCCGGTACGATGCTCATCAAGATCGAAACGGGCAGGGGTGGGCTCGAACCCAGGTTCACAGGTTGTGCAGCGCGAGCTTTCGCTCCGCGCGTCAAGCTGGGTGTGCGCTTAGCCACCAATCTCCTGTTTCAAGGCAAATGATTCTTGCCAGTGTCCATTTTAACACTACTTGTCTGCTCACCTTCTCTCCTGTACAGAGTGGCGAGCCGGAACTTCTCAGGTTAAGCTTCGTTATTGTCTTCCGTTCTTTTCATTTTCCATACTCACTCTATTCTTCCCGAGGACTGTAGGGACCGTTCGTCGAATGACCATTCGTCAGATTTCAACTGGTAGCAGGGATATTCGTAACACTAACGTAATTCGTCATAGAGCCGCTCCTCATCATGGCTATTCGTCAGATTTGACATGTACTCATTTGTCTAGCATTTCTAGTAGTTGTTGAGCATAGTTCTTCCAAGTGAATATAATTACCAGCAAGCCATATCCTCGAACTAATCTGGTTTTTTGTCGACACATGAAAGTAAACTTTTATCAATTTCTAATATACACCGAAAAACATGTCTTGTCCACCTGCAACTTTGGCACCTCTGTCCCTAATAGACAAATATATGGCAAATGGTAACACCTGCGCAGTTTGTGTCTGAGACGCGCATATGAGCTAGCTACATCTTACCTGCCAGCGCATGCGCAGCCTCTGCCCCGCATGCGCACTCTGTGTCGTGCAGGTGGACGAGCTAAATTCTCTAAGCGTCGTCTTAGTAGTCTGTCCGCGTGAACTCGCTACTGAAAAAACATTTGGCGCCTATATGAAAGTAAACGGGTTCATACCGGTAACAGTTTAGCCATACCGGTGACCAGTTTGTCAAAGGAGTCGCTCGTATGGCTCAAAGGGGTCCCTGTATGAGCCATAACGGTCACCTATTTGGGCAAACATGTCACCTATTTGGCAAACGGGGCACTCGTGTGGGCAAATGGGCCACTCGTCAGGGCAAAGTTGTCGCACGTTTGCTCAAACCGGTGACCATGTTGCACAAGCGGGTGACCGGTGACCGGCAAGCTGTACCGGTTTAATCAAACGGCCTCTCTGGAGCTCTGTTTAATACTGAACATCGCAGATCGAGGGCATGGGCACGCCAGTTTCAGCAGTGGCAGCCTGTTTCGGGAAAGCCGGGAGCGCCGGTTCATCGATTTACAATCGTCCGCGTAATGCAAGTAATTATATTTATATTTTCATTGCGCTGATGTTCGCTTATACTGCAACAACAATAAATATTTTTTTTTTTTTACGTAAACAT
>JAZHYW010066224.1:0-16782 GCA_037355805.1 Ixodes ricinus
AGTGTAAGTTGTGAAATCAGTCGTTATACTAACCTGCGTGATGTATACACGATTGCAAATGCAAATTTTCCCCACCTTTTTAGTTAAATTGGCGTATTCCATACTCTGGAAGTGGCTCCCGCATTAGGCCAAATTTCTCAATAACAAAACCTAACGTGGTGTAGAGATTTATATACTTCCCGCCTTTTAGAATCCTATCATTCCTTGATTGCTTCAGTTTGAAGCTAATGATAAAACATCAATAACAATAGTCGTTATTCAAATGCAGCATTAGCAAATAAACAAATTTTAACGAGGTAAATCAGTGCCCAGTTGTTCGCTATCAACGAGGTAGAGGGGCTTAGAGCGATAAACCGGGCTTCCGGTCTGCACTCGAAAGTGACCCCCATAAGGCGGCTGCCATTGTACGCAAATGTGACCACTCGTCACATGACCAAACCAAATACGTGACGTCACAGGAAAGATGGCAGCGCCCAGGCAGCGGCTGGTCCCAGCTGGGCCGGAGCTTGTCGGATGCGTTGTTCGTTGTCGTTCGTGTCGGCGAGTTGATTTCAGACGCGGAAGCCGTCATATGAGGCCGGTCGAAAGCGACTTCAGAGTTCAGCGTGGTGTCTGACGTAGGTATAACGTGAACAGAAGGAGGAACGGTGTGCATTTCGCTGGTGACCGACGGGGATATTGCCACGAAAGAGACAATCGGCCCTACGTTGCTCGGACCTCGGATTGATTCGGATACCGCCAGTAAATTTTAAGGCGACGTTTCTGTGCTCTCGTTGACCATCGGAATCTTCGAGGTCTGCAGTGAAGCGTGTGCAATATGTTTGGATACGCAGTTTAGCGACGGAAATTGCGTGAGTCGTGCTTGGCAGTGTGCAATCGTGGTGCCGCTTCGTTCAAATGACCGAAGGCTCACTTTGGTTGTGCGGCGCACCGGAGAGGCGCCTTCAAGTGCTTCAAGTTGGTAGTTCCTGTGCCGTGCTTTAGGAGATGCTGTGCTGCTTCCTAAATTGTTCTGGCGTAGACGTGCACTTTCACGGAGCACAGGTGTTGCAGTTGGTATTGATTCCGCTTGTCTGTCGCACGTTTCGTCGACACAAGTTTCATCAACACTCGGTACGCGAATTGCAAGCTGTATGGACATTTCATCGCGCGTGTTACCTACCCAGTCCACCCGTTCACGCCGCTTTGCGACGACAGTCTGCAGCGGCTCATTACCAGAAAAGTGGTTCCACATCCATTTCAGTTCAGTTCGTCCACGGCAGTCGCCAAACCCCGAAGGAGAGGATTTATTCGAACAGAATGCCTCTAAAACAATGCAGCTTTTTTAGTGGTCAGGATAGACTCTCTTCTGTCTGTTTTGTTATATTGTCACAGATGCTTGCTCCAGTCCTATTTTCTATCAATATTTACTATTCTGGAAAGTTCCCGGCCATGCTCAGCTGTCATCGTATGTTCTGGTGGAGGTGCTGCACACTTTGCCCATAGCCCTTCACTCTGTGTGGACCCTGGCGGCTCCTCAGCCGAGTTGTCCGATAACAATTAAGACACGGGTAGCGGATTATCGCGCGTCTTAAACGCCCGGCGAGCCGTGAACCAAGTCCTATCCCAAGCCCGGCAGAAAAACCGCAAGACGAGCGAGTACCGCAAGGACGAACCTTGGAAATGCACTACGAAGAACCTGAAATCCGAGCCAGTCGCTGCTACCAGCAAGAACCACCGGAATTCGGTCTTTTGCCAGAAAAACCGAAGCTGACTAAGCCAACAATGACAAACCTGTAGCAGCAAACCACGTCCGCTCCCATCATCGTTTGCGTGCCCGTCGCACCTCGCACTCCGATGCCCTTTCACGCAAGGTGTAGGAAGACGTCGAGGGCTGGATTGAAATATATGGCCGTGTCGCCCGCCACAGTGGGTAGACGGACAACCAGCTCCTGCAGAACCACTTCTCGTGGAAGAAACTGCCAGGCACTGGTTTGAGAACCACGAATTCTCCTTAACGTCGTGGGAAGTTTGCAAGATCGAGCTGAAGTGCTTGTTCATCAGCCAACATTGACCAGGGAGAGCCGAATTCCTGATTCTGTCCAGGATGCGGCCCCAACGAGAGCGTCACCGCCTTCGTGGAAGATGTTTTGGGCGTAATCGAGCACCCACGCCAACCCTGATGTTACAGAAGACAAGAAGCTAAGAATCTCATGTCCTTCATGTGAGGTACAACACCTCCGGCAGCCCTGTCCGCAACTTCACGACAAGAGTCGAAGGGTTCATATCACCGCGGCTTCCAAGATTGAATGTACACTGCGGGCCCGAGCCTGTCGGTATCAACAACTCCCCAGCTTCTCGACACTCGAGTCGTCCAGCTGCAACTTCGACGCCAGCCTCCCAGGCATCCGCGACATTGTCCGGGAGGAGACCAGGGCCGGCTTGCTAGAACCAGCGTCTCAGCTGAGACTGGGTGAAAGAGAGCACTTCCAAAGCCAGCGCACGAGCTGAGCGGGAATCAAGTTGCGTCTCAAGACGCTCGCGCGCCCCAGCCTTTGCAGTGCTTTCTTTCACCCAGTTTCAGCTGAGACGCTGTTCTAGCAAGCCGGCCCAGGAAGCAACTTCCTGCCATCAGTTGCCCGGCTTTTATTTTATTGCGGAGATTGTTTCGGAACAAGTTCGACAGGCTATTCATCTGGAGTCTTCTTCGAGCGAAGCGGCATCTGACGATCCGAGGGCGACTTATGCCACAAAGTCACGACGACCGCCATCGGCTACCCGTTACTATTCAATGCCGATTCAACGAGACACCCCAACGCCGAAGCATTCATACATGCCCGAGCTTGCTGCATTGATGCAGAAAACTACCAGGAAAATTTCTGGATTAGAAGCCAGCCCTGCAGCTTCAGTGCATCAGATGTCAGTGGCCGCACATGACGTATGATTACAAGACGGCATCAGTCGGTCAAAGTTGCCACTCAACCAAACTGAACACCGACGTGCCAGGAGCATCATCCGACAAAAAGCAGCACAGGTGCTATGACTGAACGCCTGACACGAGACTGTCGCAGAAAGAACTCGTTATGGAACCATTTGCAAAGAACCAATAATTACGTAATCAAGTGGAAATCAACATATTTGATATACTAACCTAATAAACATATTTCCGCTCGCCTTTACGCCTTCAGAGTCTCTACACCAAGAATTGTGTTCACCGCACGTGCTGGAACTTTTGAGGACACTCGCATCTCTGACCCCTCAATATTAATTAATGGGACATACCAGACTGGTTGCATTGGGCTGCACTCGTTCCACTTCTCCTGAACATATGGCGCATCCGAAAACCAACTCCAGTGATGTGAAAATGTTATTTATTAATTTATTCTCTCCAGGGGCCTTTGTAGGCATTGCAGAGAGGATACTTAAAACTACGCACATGATAATAACATTAAAGCACGCTGCTGTAACTTGTTAATTGCAAAAACAAACACACTTCTGAGCATCTAGTTTAATGGTATGTGTTCATGCATTGTTATATAGCAGGACACTTCCAATACGTATGACACAATAGACCCTTTGCAAAACCCCATCAAGCAACACAACTGTCGCCATTTCTTTTCGGTGCAAAGCACACGAATATACCCCAGTTCACGTCGAACGTTAATGCAGCATTCGAGTCCAATAGGCGCTCAGCCGAGTTCACAGTGATGGCGGACATAACATTCTTGTCGAACAAATGCCCAAAGTATGAAGGCCTTGGGCAATTACAGTGGTAGCTACTGTAATTCGTTCCATCACAATTTGGCAAGCGGCGAAGGCTAGTCAATACTGCATGGTTGGAGTCAATATGCATGTTGGAGAGAGGCACATGACAACACATCATCAGAGTGCTCGTCAGCACAGATTTGTCACATGCCTTCACTCCGTCAATCTGATTGGCACGAGGGGGCTGTGGCGGTTGCCCTTTTCCAGGTTATGGTAATACGAAGTATAGGCAGCCCACACTTTAGAAAGAAGTCTATTGAAGAGACCGAATGGAATGGTAGTCAACATTTTTCAACAAGACTGCTTTTCGGGCAAGGGGTGAACACAAATATGAATCATCTTGTACAGGTAACTAGAACAAGTAAATAATTGACCGACTAATACAATGCACTCTTGATGAAAAAAAGTATTGCTGCAATAAAACCTACGAAAGAGAAAAATGTGCAATTAATCTATGCGTACACCAAAAATAGCAAGTCAAATAGCATTGAAGCAGGTGCCTGCAACGATTTATTCATCCCCCCACTCAATAAAAACGTCATCCTCGCAGCTGAAAATAAGTGTGCAATTCGCACTCACAAAAAAAGGAAGAAAAGTGATCGAATGTAGAATCGTCGATTAGCACAAAAGGTTAAAGATCGCAGGAGCTTCCTCGCTAAAAGTTTCTATGGTTATTCGGTGACGCAGGGCTGAAACAACTTCCCCTAAGTCCTCACGCGACGTATACCTTTCGCTTCGATTCTCAGACGTTCAAACGAAGCTAGAAAAATGCGAATATATTACGCTAGGAGTTATATCGTAAAATTGTTTACAAGTACAAAACGTAAAGATCGCAGGAGCTTCCTCGCTAAAAGTTGGCTGTGATTATGCAGTTACCTAGGGCTGAAACGAATTCCCCTAGGCCCTACGTCCGACGTATACATTTCGCGTCGATTCTCAGACATTCCAACGTTCAAACAAAGCTAAGAGAAAGCGAAAATTGCATGCTAAAAGCACTCAAAGTTCTATCGACCCTCGAACACATCCGGAAATCCGAGCACCGGTACGGCGATACGGCTGATGCTGTCTCGCAGGTGTTAATATCCAGATGATACAGGGCGATCTTGCGGAAGAAGGTAATAAAGTCTCATTTCTTCATATATTCACATTATACCTGCGTCAGCGAGCACGAAGAAGACCGAAGTCGTCGGAAAGCAGCTACACATCGCGGCTACCGCGCACCGAACAAACTCGCATTCCCCAGCTCTGGGCGCTGCCATCTTACCGGTGACGTCACGGCTCTTGTGAGGTCACGTGACGTGTGGTCACTTTTGCGTACAAAATGGCGGCAACCGGGGGGTGCCACTTCCGAACTTCCGGTTTATCACTCTAAGCCCCTCTACCTCGTTGTTCGCTATTAAGACTTTCTCATGCGCAAGGGGACCTATATAGACGAACACGCTGCATCCCCAGAAATGTGTGCCATCGTTTGCTTGCGCCATCTCTTAGCCGGTTACGGCAGCGCTCCCGTAGAACCCTATGTATTTACTATACTAATGTTGCCATAACACCTAACAGGTACATTTTGAACAATTTGCCATGTTACTACTCTATTCTATTATATACCGCTATTCTTGTGCCAAAATTCATTGATGATTACGTGTAAACTGTAAGTTCCTCCCTCCAATAAACACGTTTATGTATTGCCACTGCGGATAGCGTTCAAGCTAATCGAGGTGTACTGTTTATTCTTGGGTATAGATAAATCATTATGATTGTATAAATTAAATAGAATTTCTCCCCAATATCATGGCAAAGTCGGTTGTGTTTGAGATGTGTAATACATCTGTAAAAATCAGGGTGTCGAACCGAACCCGAACCCGAACCGAAAACCGGATCAAAACCGTTATTTCTGACCGAACCGGAACAAAACCGAAACCGAAATCGAACGCTTCATATTGAACCCGAACCGGAACAAAACCATAATTTGATGTGGCGGTTACCGGTTCAACGGAAACGGTTCAGGGCCAATTGTGTCAATAATTGGTGTAAATTGGAAAAGTTGCGAGAGTGTATTTTTTTACGTTGCCAAGACTAATCCTTACATACTGTGAGATATTTTTACATTTCGTTTTTATTGCATACGTGATCAAAAATACATCATCATCTGGAGAGCTTCAACTTTCCTTTATTTCCTGGATTGACCCTGGCGGCGCAGTAGCGGCGGCGGCGATTTCAAAGCACCGCTTGGCCGCTTGGCTACGAAATGTCGAAGTGTCGGAGCAGATTGCGCTACTGTAGGCACGGAGGCCTACGCGTTCGCGAAATTTTGACCTCAAGATGGACTGTAGTTGCAGTCGATGAGCCATTTAGCCAATCGAGCACCGAGAGCGCACCACGTGAGCTTCCGCTTGAGTGCAGCGACACCCTGAAGGAAGGGGGGACAAGTACCGCGCTGCTTAGGCAGTATAGTTTGTAGGGTCGCCTGTGGTCCATTTCAATGAAAAACAATTTTTTCTTCAACGCGCTCAAAATATAACTTTACAAAAAAAAACAAAAAAAACATAGGTTGTTGGAGGCAACGTTACTCGGCTATGATTCGCCGACGCACCGCGCCCTGGAAGGAGGCCAGGGGGAGGAGGAGGAGGGGGGGGAAGAAAATGTGACTTTGTTTATTTGTTTGTAGGTTTGTCAGACTAGCAAGGCCAGCATGTCGCCTGTTCAACCATTTTCTCATTTTTGTTTGAAGTCCTCTTTCATCATCTTCAACTGAGCATTTGAGAAACGTTCGCTGTGGTGGCACTACCGGAACTTTGTTTGGTGGCTGACAGGTACATATGAGCCGGTCTGAGTCCCTGAGACCGGGTCATTTGCATAGAGCGTTGTTTGCAATAACACGTCAAAGTGACTAGACAAAGCATCGCCACGGAATCTTTAGAAGAGCGTTTTTCCACTGGAACCCGAAGCGCTGTGAAGATGTAGCCACATTTCATTATATATACGTGGCTGTTCACGTGCTCGGTCATTGACACATCGGCCAGTCTGGCCGATGTATACACGATCACAGCTTAATGGGATTCGCTAAACTACCCCAACTGCGCACTCGACGTACCGGTTTCGGTGTTTTACGGCACATTTCTTTCCTCTCGTTCCCCTGTCGGGCTGTCAGCCACTCTGGGGCATAGCTGGTGACATCTTACTGGGTGCCAAAAACAGGTAGCATGTATAAAGAAACACGTGTGTGCAAAACAAGCAAAACAAACTAAAACACATGGAGGACAAGCAATCTAGCTAAAGACCTTTTACTGTTTACAAAATCACAGCCCAGCGTGTGATCTTCACAGCCCAGCACGTGCGTGTTCGTCGCTTCGGAAAGCGAGCAAAGCACGCGCTATACGCACGAACACTAAAGATGGCACCATCCTGAAAATACGCCCTCTTCTGGCAGAGTTTGAAATACGGCACAGCTGCGTGTGCAAAAGACACCATAAAAATGGAAAGCCGATCGCTTATATATAGTTCACTTAAGAATAATATTATACAAGTAATAGCCTTGCCACATTAATGGTGTCTTTTGCGCACGTCACTGTGCAGGGTTCTCATATCTCCCTGAAGAGGGAGTAGTATTGGGATGGGGGGTCTATTGCAAGTATATCGTGCTCAGAAAAGGCTGCAGGGAGTGCTCGGTCAATATTCAATAGTCGAGTTACGAACCGGTTCGAACCGGTTCGCGCTTTTCAAAACCGGTAACCGGAGTGATAATATGTGCGCTACCGTAAACCGGAACCGAACCGGAACAAAATACAATGCTACTGAACCCGAACCCGAACCGAACCGAAATAATGACCGGTTCGAAACCCTGGTAAAAATAGATAATTCGGAGGCACCTCACGCACATTCTTGAGAATCAGGGAAGTTTAAACGAGCCCAATTTAAAAATAAAACAAAAATGCAAGATTAGCCATTAGACTGAAGTAAACACTAAGAATCAATAATGCTCTGGGTACATTTCATTTTTTCTCAAACTTATTATCTTTGCTCCTCAGACCAATTTTCCAAATAAAGCGCATTCGTTCTCGTTTCCAGGCTTACGATCATTTACAGTATTCTTCTACTGGCATCGATAAACTAAACAGCTGCTTTATATTACGATAACCTAAAATTATTTAGAAAAATTTTTTCAAAGTAATTTTGCTTTTTATTAATCTTTTAGGAATATAACAAGGACTTTTATTGTAAGAAATGGAAACTCTGCGATGGATAAAAAGATTTATGAGATTATGATTACGGGGATAAAGGAAAGCAAAATGAACGGCAAAAACGACGAGCACAGTGAATGTTAAGTTCTTGTGAACTTAACATTTACATGTCAAAAGTAACATTTATGCATCTACTAGTTTCTACATTACCTTAATTATCCCAATCGCTCTTAACACGAACAGCGAAATAAAAAAAATCATGAGAAGGACGTATTGAAATATCCTAATGTACTCTAAGAGTGCCAAAATCCTATCATTTTAATTAGTACCGTGCTCTAGTCGCCGGTCCTAAATTTGATATTTCGTCGCCACTTGAGAACTCGGTCGATCTCAAAACTTCTTAGAATGCTTCTTAGATCAGCGCGCCGTGAGTGACCGTTTTTCTGGTGTGCCTGCATTTTCAGTGTGAGTGAGTTTACTTCTGCGCTTCTCCTACAATATGAAAAATGTGATCTCAAAACATTTCTGGACAAAACGTGGGTGCCCAAATTTGAAATCATGAACGAAGGCCTGGAAACAGTCGAACCATGACCACTTCGAGGCAACTTTTTCTCTGAGATGGCTCACCTGAGAAAATTTTCCATAGCAGCGCCTCGTAGTCAAGAGCTAGACATTTTGTATTTAGTCACAAGTTAAGAACTCAGTCGATTTCAGAAAGTTCCCGGATGAGACGCGCCTGTCTGATTTTGGAATGATTAACGAATGTCTGAAGATAATCAAACCATGTCTACTTCGGGACAAGTTTACTCAAAGATGGCTCATTTTAGAAACTTTTCCATAGAAGCAGCCCATAGTCAAGGGCTCTAAATGTTTTATTTCGTTACCAGCTAAGTTCTCGGCCGACATCAAAGAGATCCAGGATGAGTCGCTGGTATCCGAATTTCAAAGGATGAACGAGTGCGTGAAAACGGCCGAAACATTCCCACTTTGAGATCGGTTTTCTCAAAAAAAACGGGATTTCAAGTTTTTGCCATGATGTAAGAATGTGCTAGAGGGATGTAAATCTTATATTTTATTTGAGAAGTACATTATTTGAGAAGTACATTATCATAAAAAATAGTTCCCTGGCGATGCGTGCGTGTCCAAATTATCAAAAGATTATAAATGAGTAAAAACAATCGAACCATCCCCACTTTGAGAGCGATTGGCACAAAAAGGGCTCATTTTGAAGCATTTGCCGTAACCGATTCATGGGTTCTACGTGTCATATTTCGCCTTGAGTTCGGGAGTGGATTGTCCTTAAAAAGTTCCCTGACGGAACGCGTGTGCCCTAATCTCAGAAGATTCATGAATCCGTAAAAACGCCCAAACCATCCCCACTTTGAGACCGGTTCTCTCAGAAAGGACTAATTTTGAGGTATTTGCTGTAGTACCAGAACCGTCTCGACGGCTCTACATTTCATATTTCGACTTTAGGTGGGTACTTGAATGTCCTAAAAAAACGTTCTCTGGCTAGAAGTGTGCCCAAATGTCAAAAATGCACGAATGCGTAAAAAACGGAGGAGCCGTCCCAATTCGGAAACCGGTTTTCTCAAAAGCATTTTCTATTGCAACAGAATATATTCCATGGCTCTGCAGTTTATATTCCACCTTTGGTTTTGGACTGGAGTTTTCTAAAAAAAGTTCCCCTGCGAGGTGCGAGCACCACCTTGCTGATACAGTGCTGTCTCGTGAATATGGACACCTCCGTTCCTGCAAAGAAATCGTCCATAGTTTGAGTTGTTCATAACGAGACGAAATGCGCGAATTTCACGTTTTTTGTTGTCCATATATGGGGGTATCCATATTAACAGGGTTTATTTAAACGAGTCATGACGGTACCAGTTTGGCTGGAATTTTTGACGCCCTGAACAAGCATTACTCAGCCAGGGGGTCAAAAGTAATAGCCAGGTAAGTTTTTTTATTATTATTGGCAATAGTTTGACGAAGAGCCGTGATTGATTTTATCGCATAGCAGCAGAAGCTTGCCGACTACTACAGGTTTGCAGCTTTTTGGAAGCGGATGCTTCCACCAGCACGAGACGGAAGCGTGCAATGCGCTGTCTGGTCAACACCGCCTAGACAGAAGGCCTCCGCATGGTCTCCTCTCCCTCTATGAAACGTCATCAGAGTCGGATCGCGCTAACTCGGCTATTGGGCCCGACGCCGACCTTCGACGCGCTGATTGGACACGAGCCCCAGCCGAACACTGACACAGCACTCGGGCCCAATCTCAGGCCTCGATCGATCTGACTGTGATGACGCGTGCAAAGGCCTTCTGTCTAGGTGGTGTTGGTCTGGTCCGGGCAGTGCGCGCCTTTTATGATACTAGGCCGAGTGGCGCCCTCACGTGTCGAGTTTCATAAAATAACACTCCTCTCACCACTAACAAATGCACGTTAGTGACAATCCCAATCCCATTGAAAAACCTAAGCAAAACCAACAGTAGCACTTGGTGGCTAAAGCGAGTAACGCAGCACCGGCCGAAACACTCTGATGCCCTGACCGGGAGGCGTGATGATAGGTCTTTGGCAGGGGAATTCTGCGCCTTCTGGAACCCTTGGCTGCTATGGTTGTTCAGCTGCAACCCTTGGTCAGGATCGTTCCGGCGTCGGACAGGAAAGATCAGGCGCCAGAACATGCCCCTGCCTTGTTCGACATGCCAGGAACAGAGCCTGGAATGTCAGGGTCCGAGTTTGCATATATGCCAGACGATTGGTTTTTCTCAAGGTCTGGCAGTGGTTTAGCCTGCCGGAGATGATCATGGTGGCGCGTCCAGTGTCGTCCGTCAGCCAGTTGGAGGTCTGATAAAAATGTGCCTGTTATTCAGTTGCGCTGTGATCACAGCCGACAGCCAAAAAGGCCCTGAACGAAATGTTCTGACCAACATCTGGTCCCCACGGTGTCCTTGGTCCGCCTGGTACTGGTATCGAACCAGATACCTCTCCATTTACAGTGGAGCGCCGTGTCTAACACCTGGTGTAAGACTGGCGTCTAACACCACGTGTTAGACGTCAGTAGAACAAACGGGTTTTATCAGCTGCCACCAGTCTAACACCAACAAAATTGAGTGGCCTGCATTTTAACGTTATCATGATAATGCTATTAATGCAAAGGTGCAAGCGGCCTGGGCGAAATTGACGATAACAATCCCTGGATAAGGGGAACAAGTGGGACAAAGGACAAACACAAATCTCCAGACACAGCTGGGTGACTGGTGCGCAGCCGAAAAACCCGTTTGCTCTACTGACGTCTAGCTCCTGGTTAGCTCAGTTGGTGGAGCGCTCCACTGGAAATGGAGACGTCCCTGGTTCGATGCCAGGACCAGGCGGATTTTTTCGGTCGCGCACAAGTCACCTAGCTGTGTCTGGAGATTTGCGTTTGTACTATGTCACCCTTGTTTCTCTTTTTCCCGAGATTATTATCGTCATTCTTGTGCAGCTCTCTTGCACCTTTGCATTAATTGCATTATAATCGTAACTAATTCGCCACATTTTGATGTGTCATTTTGCTTCATGCCCAAGTTGGGAAAATATGAGCTTCTTCATGGGTCCTTTGAAAATTGCTCATTTTACCGTGGTCAGGGAAGAGTTGGAGGAATGCAAATACTTCTACTGTCTACAGACAGTGACTACAGACTTTAGATTCGCGAATTTTAATAGTCGCTATTATGACCCTTCTGCCGAATTTTAAAAAAATTGAGGCCCCAAGAATCAACTGTTTTACAGTAATGAGCAGGGACGCAGACGTTCATATCCACACAAATTGTAACTGCAATTCGATTAGAAAAAAAAGCATGGTGCGATTATATCTAATAAACTCGGAGACGCGAACAGTGATTGAAGCGGTATTCGAGCTTTTGTAGCAGTTTTGTAGCAAGCAACATATTGCTTTGAAGCAGCCCCTGACGCATTTGGATCAGATCATCTGTTAGAAAAGCACTTCAAAAATTAAAAACAAAAAAAAAGATTCTCTAAATGAGTTTATATTGAACCATGATTCACACTGAAGCATATTTCTTGTTACCGCTGTAATAAAAATGCATAAGGGGAGAAGAAACGTAACTTCTTTTTTTCTTTAACATAAGTGTCAGATCAGAGTATGTTATGTTTACAATGGGTACAAAGCAAACATAAGGGCTGAAAATTAATCATAGCGCGACACTTCAGTTGAAATAAAGTATCTCTCCCCGTACCTTTGTTTGCTCCTTGGTTAGTTAGCACGTAACTATTTTTTTTTGTAAAAAGCCAGCAAAAACCAGCATACCCGTCAAAACGTTGATTGAGGAAAACATATCTTTCCTAGTTTTAGGGATCTACCAAATCCAAAATTGTAATATAGCACACTGCAAAATCAAAACCTTATAACATCATTAAAATTTAAAACCTACAGTGGCGCTTTGAAAGTGTCACGGCACTTTAGTGGCGTTCGGGCCAGAGCTGACCAAAGATTCACTGCCATTTCACCTTGACTACCGTATTTATTCAAATATAAATCCCCGTTTTCTTTTTTTCTTTCTTTTTCTCTCTCGGCACAACTTTTTAAAGTGAGAGATGAATCTACAACCAGGTCCAAAGGAGGCCGACGTGCAATGGCACTGTGCATCATTATCGAGCCCATCGAGCTAACCCAGGTGCTGCCCCTGGTTTCCTCCCAGTGCACTGGTGCGAAGCGGTGAAGCTCAAAGCACACGCGACGGTACAAAGCGATGAAGGTTGACGTGAGCGGCGCGAGCGCCACGGTACACACTCTAGCCACGGCATGGAGGTATATGACAGGCTCGGTAATCCGGTTATATGATAAGGAGTAAAAGACGCTGGTTTTGTCGTATCACAGTAGCCGCCATACCAGTATCTGCTAGTCTTTTTGTTGTTTTTGTTTTTTTCACGCGATTTTGTTTTTTAACAGTGCCGACATTGTTTTTTAGTTTAGCTTCAGACGATTACGTGGCCAACGCGGTTGGTGCGCAATATTTATACTTCGCCTCACGTTGAATCAAAACGCGGTGAAATACATATTTGTATCTTAGGAAGAAACAGCTGCAAAGAAACGTAAACTAGAGTAAAGGAACAAACACGTCAGGACGGCGCTGAACTAACAACTGTTGTTTATTACACAATATTGAACGGAAGAATTGTGTAATAAACAACAGTTGTTAGTTCAGCGCCGTCCTATTGTGTTTGTTCCTTTACTCTTGTCCAAGTTTCTTTGCCGCTATTTGTTCCCAAGATGCTCATCTCAAACCAACTAGCCCAACACGTCACATATTTGTATAATTTTCCTTCCCTTCTACTCCGTATATTAGAGTCAACCAATGGTGATATATTCTTCGATCCCATATCGGCGCATGTGCGGCGAAATTCTTCGCAAAAATGGCATTTCGGCGCGAGATGTAGCGGACTCTTTCAATGTGCAATTTGGCGCCGATGGCGACTCACTTCCATCACTGCGCACAGGATGCGTTTCAAAGGAGCTGGTCAAGGGAGCTGGTCACGTGACGTCAAGAGTTCACGTGATTCCGTGACGTCAAGCAATTCTGACGCCAAGTGACGTCAGCGTGCCACGTGCCATCATTGAGATTACGTGACGTCAGATTCGCGTGATCTCATGCGGAATCAGGTAACACCATGATGTCACGTGACACAGTCGCGTCACGTGGTTTTACGTCAAGTTTGGGCGTCACCTGACGTAATGATATCGCGTGAAGTCATGATGTCACTCGATGTCAAATCAGTGGCGGTATCAAGTGACGCCACGGATATCAAGTTTATAGAAGTGATATAGTCCCGGCTAGGCTATATTGCCTGCAGCCCCATAGATCATGTTAGGTCATACAAGCAATATAGCCGCATAGGGGCTACAGTGATTATATCACCTTGACCGTGTGTCCAATCGGTCAGGCGTCAAACGCTCGAGCTTAGCGTGTTGCTTTTCTTATAAAACCGAGCCCCATAAGTTAGAACTTATTCTTTGCAGTAACAAAAAAAGCGCTGTTCAAGAACGGTTTAAAACAAGACTACGCTCCGTGAGTACCGCTATGGCGCCACCATCTTTCGCTCCATCATGGCCTCCTGTGGTCGGTTTAAGAACTAATGCTATGTTCCCACGCGGAAGCGGCGGCTTAGCATGCGGTGCACTTTTGTGACTCAAGGGAAGAAATGACGCTGTCATACATTTTAAAGCAAAGTGTTTCAGTCTACAAAGCGTCATGTTAGCAATCACCTGTTTTCTGTGGAAAAGGGGATAATTCACGCCGCGGCAACCAGCGGGTTAACGAAGTCCTGGTGAAATGTTTCGCGCAGGAGATTGTACGGTAACCGTTGCGATTGTTTCTCTTTTTTTATATCCACGGCGTTTTATTTAGGGATTTATTTACGTCGCCTTAACATAGTAGGTTGTTCAATTTTCTCCCATTTTTCTGCTTCGTTGTGCCGTCCGCACGAAAGATGATGTGTCTGCAGAGTTCTGAACCTCGTTGCGGTGATGAGGGACGGCTCAAATGATCTGCTGAAATTCCCTAACCTGGGCACGAATCGCACCCGCAAAGCCAACATGCGGGACAACGCGAGATCAAGCTTGCGATTCTGTCAACACCTGCTCCCTGAGCCTGGGTCACAGAATCGCTGCAGCCAAATAGAATCAACGAGCTTCTTGATTTCTCCATCATGCTTCTAGATTTGTCTAACAAGACAAGGAGCATGGAGCACACAAATCACGCTTTTTCATTTGAGTAACAAACGCGAACAACGCTAAAGAAGTGTGCTCAGAATTTATGCCTAAATAAAAGAGTGGAGACGTCTTAGCCGGAAGAAAAAGAATGTACACACTTCACAGATATCGGTGGTTTCAAAACAAATTTTAGGGACTCATATTCTTTCGTGTAAAGTTCCGCAGCCATGTTAATTTTCACGCCATCAGGTTGTCCTTCTTTTTTTTACAGTTAAAAAGACTGGTGGTCTAGGCTGGGTGGTGAGGTAGGCGCTTCGAGACTTTTAGCTTCTTCGTTCACGGACTGCCGCGAGGGCTTTGCACCAAAACGGTTTCCGGTGCCAGCTAGAGCCTCTACTGCCAGCTACCGGCAAATCTGCATTGTGGAGGCTAGGTAGAAATCAAAATAAATACGACGCGAACGGAGTTCACGTGACGGGCCACACCGTGGAACGGATGCGATTCATTGCCTTCGACGCCCCGCCGGCTCGACCAACACCACTAGAATTTCACAAAGGATAGATTCTAAGCTTTATTCATTCACCCGTTAAAGCAGTCGTACACGCAACAAAAAAAAATACAGCTGTTATTATTTTGTTTGCATCGTTGCGGACAACACAACCGGGCTTGGGACATGCTGGCTCGCCCGCGTAAACGGAGCGCCAGGAACATACCAATAGTTAATATTTCGACCACCAGATGGCGCCACAAGTTTTATTTTTTAACATTTTTGCACGGAGCGTATTTAGAATTCCAACCCCAATCGCTCCACAGTGGCTCTCAGACGGCATTGGAGTAAGGCATGTCCATATCCGAGATTTGAGGAAGCCTTTGTGGCGGGCAAAATCAAAGCGATATACCACTTTGTGTTTACTTTATGGATGCTTACTACTCGGAACACTACAGCGCCTCTTCCAGGAAGACGCCGACTAGACAAAAATTGGGTCTGGTGTCGTGTATTTTTGCGCTACTACGCGGATAGATGAAGTTCGCGATTTAGAATCCTTGCTATTAAAAATTTAAATCCTCGCTATTAAAATACAGCGTAAACTGTGTATTTTTTTATCATTCAATTTTTTTAGATTATACTTTCTTTCACTTTTTAACAATTACCTTAAAAACCCTCGTATTTCTGTTTCTTTTCAAGTATTAAATCAGTTTAGTACAAATACTATTACAGAATTTCCTACCGTCTTCCATGACTAATATTTTCATATTTTGTATGAATGTTTAGTTTTCTGATATCGCAATGCTACTATAACATTATTGCTATAGATCCACGTGAATCACTACGTTTAGAACAAGTCCAAAACTAAAAATAAGTAATCTATACAGGTGTTTCGAGATTGAGCTGCATCAGGTGTAGAGTTGCCATTGTCATTCTGTATTTATGATCGCCTCTTTGCCAAGTACGGTGGCTGTTGCTCCCATTTTCCTCCTATTTTATAAGGCTGGAATTATCATTCAAAAAATCTTGGTATGAAAATGAATCAGTAACTTCACACTAGGTTGCCTTAGTCTCTTCTCGTTTAGGGTGATACTATTTTTTGTTGTGACTGATGCCGACTGCACGCGCCCACGGGGAAAATAGGAAGAAATTGCTGGAAGCAAAATGCCGCCGTTCCAGAGTCAACACCAGGAGCTCGTTCCTAGTGACGCTCCTTCACGCGCTCCGGAAGAAAGCAGACAAACAAGAGTTTGTTTAGAAAATCGTCAGATGTCATTATCCTAAGCAAAGCGCGCAAAAGGGAAACTCACTTTACACTTTCGGGCGAAATGTCAGCTTGCCAGGTTTAATCAGCCCATGTTGGCCGTCTGTACTTTTTTCTCTCAACCTTTTCAACACGAACGGCAGAATGTCCCGTTTTCGGGAAAAGCTCTTTCCCTTTCGCCACGCAACTGAAAGGTGTTCGCATTCACTATCAGCTTAAGACACGTCTCACTGTCGGTTCTTGATTCATTTCTGTTGTTTTTATCGGTTAATGTGCGGCTGTCTCAAAGGCTTCGGAACGACAGTAATGTTCGGAGGTGGGCCAGTCGGTGGTCCGTAGTAAACAAATAATTAAAACAACGCAGCGCTTTTTGTTTGTTTGTTTGTTTTTTGTTTTTTTGC
>JAZHYW010066225.1:0-155210 GCA_037355805.1 Ixodes ricinus
ATGGCCACGACCACTAAGGTTTCTTGGTTTCGTAGGCGAACATCTGCCTGCGCGACGACAAGGGGCTCACGCGGTCACGGTGCATCGAGGGCCCGGCTCCGATCGACAAGTGTGGCATCACCGCCCCGTCATCGGTGGTTGAAAAGCCTCGCATCCCTGCCAAGTCATCGGTGGGCGTCCCCACGTGCCTGATTACGGTCAGCGCGCTTCGGAACGGGCTATCGCCAGCGTCTGTCGACTACTTAAGCCCCTGTCGACGAACGGCACTCCGCAGACCAGCGAGATGCATGGCCACGACCACTAAGGTTTCTTGGTTTCGTAGGTAAGCCTGACTACTCACTGTTTCGTTGTGGGTGAGCGGGTTCACATCTCGCTGGTCTGCATTCTCTCTTTTTGTTTTTGTTTACTGAGTGTTCTTTATAATGGAAGAAAGGGGTGACTGTTTGTCATGTATGAAACCTGTGGCCCCTGATTGTGCGTGCTTGAAATGTGCAGAGTGCACGAACCATTACCATACGGGGAAATGTTCCGGAATAACGGCCAAAGTATTGAAGACGATGACGTCAGAGAGCATTTCCCGGTGGCGGTGCGGGACGTGCAAGCTGCATGCACAGCGCCAGTCAGTGTCCCCTGAGAAATTGGGGAGCATGTCAGGACAAGGATCCCAGGAGGGGAGCCTTGAAAAACTAGTGCAACAGAACGATGCTATCAATCGTAAACTGACTGCCCTCCTGATTAGAATCGACGCGATTGAAAAGTCGCTGGAGACTCAGACTGGAAAAGGTGATGAGCTGATGTCTAAGATCGAAAATCAAGGGAGGACGATTGAGGGCATTGAAGAATCTATGAATAACCAGTCAGCGAGGCACGAAGAGCTGATGGCTAGACTGGACAGCCAAGACAAAACAATTAAGGGTCTAGAACAGAAGGTGAACCAATTAGAAGAAAAAATAACTCAAAGGGACGAAGAAATCTGGGCACTAAGAAAGGCCGTCGACAATGCGGAACAATATTCCCGAAGGCAGAACATCGAAATTCATGGAGTCACTCAACAACCCAACGAAAACCTGTTGGAGGTAATTAACGACATTGCTACTAAGCTGGGCGTGCCACAACTCGCAACCTCTGACGTCGAGGCTGCCCACAGACTAAGAGCAAAGGAAGGTAGACCAGCACCCATACTGGTGAGGTTCAATGAGAGGCGCACGAGAGACGTTTGGGCAAAAAAACGAGCTAGTCTTAGGAGCGAAAACATTTACATTAATGAAAACTTAACCCGAGCAATCAAGAATTTGTTGTGGACAACAAAGGCATGTGCCAGAGAAAAAAATACAAGTATACATGGGTAAAAAATGGAAAGATTTTTGTGAGACAGAACGAGGGCGCCGCAGTAATTCAGATTGAGAGCGAAAGAGATTTCGCCAAAATTAGATAATCATGCAGTCTTCCTTTGAGTCTTTTGAGGAATGGGACGCTTACACAGAACAGTCAATAGCAAAGGATGGTGGCGTGAATACAAAGTTAAGTTTATTACATGTAAATGTGCGAAGCATCTACAAGCATTTTGATCAGTTAATGGTGCTTTTGGCGGGCCGGCTTCCTCTCCTTGATGTGCTTATACTAACCGAGGTAAATTTACACGAGGCATCTTGTGCGTCCTTTAGTCTAACAGGTTTTCATTCCTACAATATATGCAGAGAAGGCAGAAGGGGTGGGGGAATCTTATTATACATAAACAACAACTGTTTATCTGATAGAATTGATGTTAAATTGGATAATGCAGAAATTTGCGCAGCAGTCGTAAATAAGGATAAGTTTTCCTATGTAGTTTGTGCCGTTTATAGACCACCCAGTTCCAATTTAAACATGTTTTGTGATGAATTATCGAAGCTGCTTCCGAAATTCGATAACAATAAATATTTAGTTCTTGCAGGAGATTTTAATATTGATGTTTCGAATGAGTTAAAACCTGGAGTGTTGTGCTATCTTGACACCCTTTCTGCTTTTGGGCTTGAAAATGTTATTCAGGATTATACACGGGAAGAACATTACGGTGATAAAATAACAAAGACATGTATTGACCACATAGTTACTAGAATAAGCAACTTAAACACATTATCTGGAGTAATCAAGCAGAAGCTTGCTGATCACTATATAACGGTTCTTTTAATATTAGGGGAAGATATACGTGGAAACCCAACAGTGGAGGACGAGTATAAAACTGTACTAGATAGCAACAAAATTGATAGTTTTATTCAGAGGTACGATTGGAATTCCTTGCTCGATTATGATCACCTAACAGTCTACGAAAAGCTGGTTCACCAATTTCAGGATATTTATGCAAGCGCTACTAGAAAGGTGAAATTAAAAAAAGAAGGCCCGAAAATGTTTGGATAAATCCGGAAATATTAGAATTGTGTCATCAGAAGGAGAGTCTTTGGAAACGATGCAAGCAAAATCCTGGTGATATCATGCTTAAAAAAGAGTTCCGTGAAATACGCAACAAGGTTACAGCTATAATTCGTTTGGCGAAACGAAATTATTATGTAAACCAGTTTAAAGCTTCGACTAGAAATCCGAAAGAAACGTGGAACTTGGTTAACCAAATAATTGGCAGGAAAACTAAAAAGAGTATTGATGATACGATACAAAAACATTTTAAAGAATCTAGTTCCTACAGCGAGTTAGCAGAAATGTTCAACAAAATCTTTATCGACGACGTAAAAGAAATTAAAAATAATATACCGGCGACCAGCTTAAATGACGTTTCCCCAACATGCTGCGTCAACTCAGCTTATCTTCCAGATATGACAGAAAGTGATTTGTTGCGTATCATCCACGCTATGTCAATAACAAAAACGGCAGGAATCGACAATATCCGAGTTAGAGACATACGCTACAATTTCGATAAAGTAAAACACGTTTTGCTTAAAATAGTGAATGACACACTGCACACCGGAAATATTCCTAAGGGTTTAAAAGTATCTGTGATAAGGCCGTTATACAAAAAAGGAAAGCAGCAAGAGGTCGGGAGCTACAGACCCATATCAATCCTACCATTCATGACACACGTAATCGAAAAATGGGTTCAAATAGCAATGAATAATTTTTGCGACAAATTTTCCCTGATAAGCCCTATGCAGTACGGCTTTCGACAAGAGAAAAGTACCATTACTCTGCTGGAAGATTTTGCTGACTGCATTACCGAAACACTCGATAAAAACAAAATAGCCCTAGCTCTTTTCATTGACCTGTCAAAGGCATTCGATACCATCGATCATTCGTTATTATTGAAAAAATTATATAGTATGGGGTTTCGGGGTCCTTTTTATCAATTTTTTGAGAATTACTTCAAGGATAGATTCCAAATGGTTAAGATAATGAATAATCTTAGCAGCCCGGCTCAAGTCCAATTCGGGGTGCCACAAGGAAGTACTTTGGGACCTATGTTATTTAACATTTATATAAATGGGTTAGGATTTCTGCCCCTTGAGTCAAAAATGTTTCAATACGCGGATGATACCGTATTAGTTTTACCACATGAAAAGTATGATGAAGCAATTTCTGTTTTTCAGAGAGACATTGATATGATAGTTAGATGGTTTGCTGCAAATTTTATTTCTGTGAATGTTGCAAAAACGAAACTGATGTGTTTTCGAAATCCGCACAAACAGATTTTAATATCTCCAAATATTTGCTTGCACTCGGTACAGTGTCTGAATTGTAGCTGTAAACCTTTAACATACGACAGTTCAGTTAAATATTTAGGCGTCTTTGTTGACGAACACATGCTGTGGAATGCGCAGGTGGAATCTGTTGCAAAAAAACTACGAGTCATATCTGCGTATTTGTATAAACTCAAAAGTATGTGCAGCTTGAAGATAAGATTACTTGTGTTTAAATCTTTGGCGGAAGCTGCGTTACGGTACGGTATTACACTGTACGGTCATTGTTCAGAATACAAAACAAGAGCGATAGATAGGATACTAAAACACATGGTAAACAACATATCATATGGAACTTCATATCAAGCATTGGAAACTCAAGAGAAAGCTAAAAAGCTAGGCATCCTGTTTTTTAAAAGCTTTTTTACATACGTAGCAATAACAAATAATTATTTCAGTAGTTCCTACAAAACTGCCGTAAATAAAAATAGAGATTTGAGACGTACTGAAAGATACGTCATTCCGAAAATATACACACTGTATGGAAAGAAAAATAGAAATCATTACATTCCTTCCTTATTTAACGAACTCCCAGAGTCCCTTATGAATATAGAATCCACTAGGGCACTAAAAAGGAAACTAAGGAATTGGTGTCAAGCATCTGAGCTGTAGATATCGTAGCCTGACCGTTGAAGATATTTCGTACTTTTATTTTATGGTTGCGTGAGTAGACGTGGCTATAAGCACCGATATTTCATGCTCTAAGGTGTTCCTTTTTGTATTGATTTATGTTGCTAATTTTGTGTTCCTTTCATTTTTTTTTGTGCTGCGGAGTGTTTTATTTTGTTTTTTGTAACAACATGTATTCTATCTGGTCGCCTGGCCCCACATACAAGCAGAATGCTGCTTTTGTGGGCCAGCGCTTTATTTTGTATCACTTGATTTGAAAATAAAAATTGAAAATCGAAAATTGAAAATTGAAATTGGTAGTGCCGCCAAGTCGGAATCCACCTGCATTTGCTGCCCGAGACGTGAAGCACAGGACAGCGCATCCATCACGCGGTTAGTCACGCCACGCTTGTATTCAATTTTGTACTTGTAACTCTGCAGCGTTGGAGTCCATCGAGCGAGACGTTGTGCTGGGTCTTGGACATCTTTGAGTCACGAGAGAGCCATGTGACCAGTTTGTATGCAAAACGAAGCGCCGTCAGAGTAGATGTCAAACTCCTTGTAGCTCAAACATAATCCCGATACATTCTTTTTTCAGTCGTTGTACAGTTCCGCACCGCTCCGGTGAGCGTGTGACTGGCGAAGGCCACCGGGCAAAGCACGTTTCTATGTTTCAGCAAAGAAGGTTTTCCAGCCCGTAATCGTTTGCGTCGGTTTGCAAGTCGAACGGACAGTTAAAGTGTGGAACATTCAGACACGCGTTTTTGGTTACCGCCCCTGAAAGTCACGGGGATGCCGCTTACTGCTGCTTGGTTGTTGTTGCTGTTTTTTTGGTTTTTTTTTGCGATGCAGTAGACCGATCTTACTAACCGTTCGGCGCATCCGTGACGCCGCCATAACTTTAGTTCACAAAAGGCAAAAGGCCGTCCATGCGAGAGGTTCGTGCTGTCTCGTGCTCTACACGCGCAGAGCTCCAGCGTGGTTGTCGCAAGCGCAGAAAATCTAAAGTTCCCTCGATGCATTGCGGCAGCGGTGGCGTAGTCGAACAGGCTGGTGAAATCGGTATATTTAGTTTTGGTGTTTTAGCGCATTGTGAAATAAAATGTCCATTGAAAGCAATCAACCCGAGATATCGCTGTAGGCATTTGAGATCGTAAGGGAGGGGCGGGGTACTCTGTCATTGCGCGCAACGTATCTACGCTTAGGCGCAGCTTGCCGCTATCGACAACAAAGCCAAGTGAGTTGATCTTGGGTGCGGTCAACAACTTTTTCTGGATTCATTTTAAGTTCGGCTTGAGGACTGCTGCTATATGATGCGAAATGCCCCAGCTGCTCCTCGAGCAATCGCGAAAACACAACTACATATTCTATTTACGCCATCGCAAACTCAAATTTCGCGTCGCCAACAGGATCCATTAAGAGCTAAAAGCGTTCCGGGGGAGTGAATAAATCAAAGGGAAGGCAAGTACATTCGAGTAATGTTCAGCGGCAAAGTAATGCTGCCTTCTGAATGACAGCCGGATTAACTTCGATCTGAAGGATTCCTCGGCGATGGTAGAGGTTTCTGAAAACAGTCGCGCGTTCAATGACGTACCCCTTACAAAAAAAAATTTAAATGAGTTTCAATTTGACTTGAGAATAATTCACTGATACACTGTGTTGAGTTTCAATTACAATGTTTGTTTTTTTCCTTATGGAAAAAATATATAATAAATAATATAAATATAAAAATAAAAAAATAAATATTCTATGAGTCCTCATAAAATATTGACCACTGCTTTTCAACTGAATTTTAGCAAATTAATTTTT
Organism: Ixodes ricinus; assembly: GCA_037355805.1. NCBI lineage: Eukaryota > Metazoa > Arthropoda > Arachnida > Ixodida > Ixodidae > Ixodes > Ixodes ricinus. The sequence goes on from JAZHYW010066225.1 coordinate 6,144, forward strand.
ATAAAACTTTCGGTGGCTGAGTTTTAAATTAAAGTTTAATAACATTTTAATGGCTGTTTGAACGCAATTTTAGTCACTGCGTTTCAAAAAAAAAAAAATTCTGGAACTTGTTTGGAATTTTTTTTTCTTTTAATTCCTTAAAGGTGGCTTAGCAATCCTATTTAAGCGCCTATCTTTTTTTTTTTTTTTTGCGGTTTCTATGTCTCTTGTAGTTCGGGCAACCCAGCGGGCACGGAGGGAGTAACTAACTACTAGTGCGTCATATTTTAACCGGACGACGCGGAAACCTCCTCCTCCTCCTACGGGGGCTCCCCGTGGTGTCAAACGTTCGCGGCATGTGACGAAATCGTGACGTTGTTGGTCCTGGTCAGCCGAGGAGCATAGATCAGCATTTTGAGTTGGAGTCATTCAATATCATCTCACTTTTACAAACTCTCCCCCGAATTCATTCACACTCATATCACGAATTTTTCCGCCATCCAAAAATCAACATGAGTCAGATCAAAAATTTTACCAAGGCCTCAGATTCACTGAGACTCATCTCGGAGAGATTATTAATATAACTGATATCACCGGAGTCAAACTCAAAACAAATATATACCATTGGAGTCAAACTCAAAATATATCAACCGAGTGAAACTCAAAATATATCACTCGAGTCAAACTCAAAATATATCACCCGAGCCAAATTCAAAATATATCAACCGAGTCAAACTCAAAACATATCACCGGAGTCAAACTCAAAACATATCACCGGAGTCAAACTCAAAATATATCATCCGAGTCAAACTCAAAAGGATATCACAAAATATCGCCAGAGTCGAACTCACAAAAAAATATCACGAACTATAAATGATATCACCGGAGTCAAACTCAAAAAGATATCACGAACTATCACTGATATCACAGGAGTCAAACTCAAAAAATATCATTCATATCACCGGAGTCAGTTCACTCACGGGATCACGTGACATCTCTCTGAACTAGCTGGGCTGGCTTGACCTTCCCCGCGCGGGAAGAAGCAGAGACACCTCTCTCCCCTCAGGCGAATTAGCGTCCGGTGGGGTGGAAGGGAGAGGGGGTTCTCCGGCTTACTTTTCTATGGCGACTGCGGAGAAAGCTTAGGGAAGACAGCAGAGACGCCGCTCGTTTTGCTTCTTTATTTTGTTTACTTTCTTTGATTCTTGCGATTAAGAGCCAACGCCCGTGTTTTGATCTTTTTTACTGTTTTGTGAAGGGCTTGAGAGGGAGCGTGTTTGGGCGACCACCCCACTAAGCAAGTATTCGTGTGGTTCTGCTTTTTATTTTTAGGGGTTGTTAATCTTTGCTAATCTCGTTTTTGTTTATTTTTGCGTTAGGTTGGAATATTACTGATATAGCAAGAAGGGATACTGCAACACTGAAATTAATAATGTTTTGTAATGACAAAAGAATGAGGTAGTGTGAATATTTTCAGTAATAATTAAGTCCACGTTATCGGACAAGTTCCTCTAAAGGTCAAGTAACTCGAATTTTTGTTACTTACAAGTTCTATATCAAGATGAAGTACTAAGAACGGCGCACCTGTTTTCGAATTGATTGGTATTGATGACTGAGAGACAGAGCGGTTGACCTGGACGTGTGTCATAGTCGGCTACTTTGTACTCGGGTGAAAGGGCGATCCTCTCTGTCGTGTTCCGAGGCGAAAGAAAGGTCAAAGCCCGGAGCCGAAACCAACGCACCCGTGAGTCCTTTATCGAACCCAAAGCGCATCTATCTGTCACGCGACCTCTCGGACCCTCGCGCCGTGGCCCACAGTCCCACATGCCGCCGAACTTCGTCTTCTTTATACGACACCTCCCCTTTTAGCCTCATTGTCCATAGCATTCCGGTGGTGCAGGAAGTTCTCCCACTTCGTGTTATGGTTGCTTGAGGATCGTTCTCCCGTTGACCATGCCCGGCGGGATGTCGCTGTATCGGGAATCGCGGGCTGGAGATGGTGCCAGTGGCATCGTCGTCATCGTTCCTTGGTCGGTTTCTACTACAGGTAAGACCGAGGTGGAGTCCCGGCTTGGTCTCGCACAACTCCTTGCGAGAGCCGCCCCGCAGCGAGTCAAACTACTGCGTGTGGGTGTAGCTCCCTGCCATTTCTTGTACGAGTGACGCCTATTATGGTCAGACGCCTCTCTGAGTCTTCCGTTTCCTGTATCGTTGCCGATACCTTCTGGAGTGTTGCCAGAGGGGTCTGAGAGTACTGGGAGCCATGGGAAGGAGTGGAGCGTAACTTCCGCCCCATCAGCAGTTCGGCGGGGGAAAACCCTTCGGGCCCAGGAGTGGTTCGGTGGGCCAGAAGAGGCTCGTGCTGAGTTCGGGGTTTTCTTCAGCGGGTTCTTCACGGTCTGCACCACTCTCTCCGCTTCTCCCGTTACTCTGGGGATAATACGGGCTTGAAGATTTTGCCAGTTCGGCTCCCACTCTCACGGTGAATCGCCGGAGCTCGGATTTGAGCCAAGCCAAGGGGACCGTTGTTCGGAGCGGATGACTTCCGGGCAGCCGTGTCTTGCGAAGTTCTGGCTGAAAGCCTTGATAATGTCCTCTGTGGTTGTTCGAGGTAGTGGCTGTCGAAAGCTCGAAGAACTTCGAGTAGTAGTCGACTATGACTATATACCTCTTCCCCCTGAGACTGGAAAAGGTCCGTTCCAACAATTTCCTGCCAGGGACGACCGGGTAGTGGAGTCTGAAGAGGGGGTATGCTATGTGGTCGTCTATATTGCTGACCAGGTCGGACAGCCTCACCGCCAATATGCGTACCATTATGCCAGGCCACCAGGGCGGTCTCGCTCTGCCCGGCATCGGACAACGTCTGGTGGCACGGTGCAATCGCTCAGGCTTCTTGCAGGCTAGGCGGGATGACCAGCCGGTCGTTACGCGTGTGTCCTACCGAAAGGTCTGCGGCGAGACACGCGAATTTGCTTAAGTTCGGAGGAAGTTTGTTTCGTTGCCGGCCATTGTTTCGCAGTATTTCACCAACCCTTGATGTGGTTGGGTCTTTGTGAAACTCTGCCTTCAGTCTGGACAAAAATGAGTTAGAGAGCTGGAAGGAGCTCCAGCGTTAGCATTTCATACTCGTGAACCAACGTTTCACTGCTCTCCACGGTGTTCCTTGCGTCCGTAGAGTGGCCCAGTGGTCGTGTTGGGGTTTCCTGAGACTGAGACATCCGCGGTGAACATCTCTTTGCCCGGTACGTGGGATATCGAAAAGTCATGCTCAAAGATGCGCATCCTGAGACGCTGCTTAGCGCTTGGTGTCATTTCAGTCAAGACGTTTCGTTGTGAACAATGGCACCAGAGGCTTCGTGGATCTCTTTCGATGTGGAATCCTTGCTCCACGCAAGTAAGGTCCGAAAATGTTCACAGGCCCATACGATGGCCAGAGCCCATCCTTTTCCGCCTGCGGGCGTATCTCTGCTCTGCCCGGGTGTCATCGCATCTCGATGCGTATGCCGCTGGGCGTCTTTGCCGTTTTCCTGCTTGGAGCAGAACCGCCCCCAGTCCAGAACGAAGACGCATCTGCCGACAATGTAGAGATTGTGCATCCAGTTTTATAGAACGTGAGCACAGGGAGCCTTGCATAGGAGATCTTTGATGTTAAGGAGTGCTTCTTCCTGGAGTCGCTACCAGAGCCAGCCCGCATCCTCGTGTAGCAGATCTCAAAGTGAGCGGAGTTTTCTCAGCCATGTCGAGAGCTTCCCGCATGCGATTGACCATCCCCAAGAAGTGATCGCAGCTCTGCCAAGCATCCAGGTGCCGACGTCTGTACGATCGCTTTACCGTTTTCTTGGGGTCTGCTGCCAATGCCCCTGCTGTCCAGCAGGTGGCCCCGAAAGCCTGAGCGCTCTTGTATAGCGAACTCGCACTTTGAGGTGTTCAGGGTCGCTCCGGAGTCGTGGAGGCGGCGGAGTACACACTCGAGATTTTGTCGTGTTCCCTTTTTTGTCACGACCGAAAGCTAAGATGTCATCCATGCTGACATACTTGTCCTGGGATTCCCTCTAGCATCACTCAGCATCTCCCGCTGAAAGACTTCGGGCGCTGTCGCAATGCCAGAGCGGGAGTCTTTTGAGTTGCAATCGTCCCACTGGTGTGATAAAGAGTCGTCAGTTCAGCCCCGACTCCGGAGGCTAGTCGGTGCTTGCCCAGTAGCCCGCATTGGCATCTAGTTTGGTGAATGCCGTGGCTCCGGCAGAGTCACCTGCCAAGCTCTGCTCTACGGTTGGCGCGATGGTCGCTCCCGCACCAGTTGAGAGGTTTAGCTGTGTCGTAGTCACGCAGATACGAAGAGAAGTGTCTTGCTTCTTGGCGCAGCCTACCTTCGGTGCGCACCATGCTGTGGCATGGTCGACTCTTTCAATAACGTCAAGTCTTGCATCCGTTGCAATTTCCCGTTGAACGCTGGGTAGCAGAGGTAGGGGTTCTCCGTCTCGGAGTATGTGATTGCGAATGAGTCTCGCGTCAGGGTGAAGCGTGATCTTGTACTCCACGTTCATTTTCCCCAGTCGCCCGGAAAAACTGAGGTACTTTTTCCGTCAGTCGGTCATACTCCGGCTTGCTTTCGGCTGCGAGGCTTCGTTCAAGCTGGGTAGCACCTGAAAGGAGCTTGAATTGCTGGCCGCCCCAGCAGAGGGTGTGTCAGCTGGTCGAGACACACCAGATGGTTTCTGCTTGTAGTTCGCCCATTCCGGGTTACTGTTGCGCGTGAACTTGCCAAGCGTGTTCGGCGGAGTGTGGCCTGCTCCGCAAAGATCCGTCCCTGTTCGTCACGCAAAGGTTGCCAGCGTTGTCGGAGGTCGCACGCATGCAGGGAGGGAGGGTAGCTGCGGCGTCCGCCCCCGTGTCCGCCTGTAAATGTGATGTCCCGGTTGTTTACTTTAGCCGTAATGTACCAGGCTTCCCCGTTGCTGGAGCGTGCTAGCTCGCCGAGGAAGACTTCGTTCGGTGCTTGTCTGCGCTCTTGTGATCTGAGATTTTTCTTAGCGAGCGTGTTTGGTAAATACGACGCTTCTCAAAGTAACCTCGCTGCTTGCACGAGCGTTGCACTTCTTGTCTTTTTTCGGCACATTGACGCCCGGCGTGTTTCCGTGAACTGCACTGTCACCATCGGCACGGCCTTGAATTGTTGGGCAGGGCTTGGAGGGGCAGCTTGTGCGGGCCGATCGAAAGTCACTTGTTCCTCGCTTTTGTCTTTGGCTGTCTTCTGAGTTCTTCAAGAGCGTCGCCGTCTGTGCTTGTGCTGCGTGGCTCAGTCTGTTGGCGGTTCACCGTCTCTGACGATCGATGCTGCCGTAGTCGTGCGCTGCAGTGTGAGTTTAGCATCGAGGCTGGAGTTTCTCAGCTTAGGTTCCTGTCCAGAGGAGTCCAACGACGATGCGATCCCCGTATGAGCTCGTCCCGTAAAGAGGCCCGTAGTCACGAGGTATCCGCCAATCTGTGCAATGCCGCGGTAAAAGACCTCCACAGGCGTCGTCCAGCTCTTGCTTTCTAGAATTGAACTTCGCTCTCTCGGGAAGATGACGTTTCACCCGCGGAATGAAATGCGCGTCGAACTTCGCCCATACACTGACTAGGTCGTCGTCGTTCAGCTCATCTTGTGCCATCTCGAGCGAAGAAAAAAGGACATCCTCTGCCTCTCTGCCCATCGCGTAGATGAGGGTATTCCACCTGAGTCGAAGCGTCACGAGAAGATAGGCCTGAGATGATCCGGTAGCGGTCCCACCGGAGTGATCCCATCGCTTCCAGTCGCTCGGATTCCTGAAATCCCAGCTTCTCCGGTAGCTCGACCGCGAAGGGGTTGAAGAAGGAAAGGATCCTCCGCCGCCGGCGTGGAGCTTGAAGCCACCCGAACCGTCTGCGTTGCTAGTCATGGCGTAGATCTAGAGCGGCTCGAATCTTCTTTGCTGGCCGTTCGGTCGAACTGCAGGGATTCGGTGCGGCTTCTCAGGTCCTCGGAGACGATGGAGAATCGTTCATGATCCCACCACTGCCACCATGTCGTGTTCCGAAGGCGAAAGAAAGGTGCAAGGCCCGGAGCCGCACAGCCAACACCCGTGAGTCCTTTGTCGAACCCAAAGCGCATCTATCTGTCACGCGCATCTCGGACCCTCGCGCGTGGCCCACAGTCCCACATGCCGCCAGACTTCGTCTTCTTTATACGCTCTCTCTGACTCCAAAGTCGACATTATATCCACCACCGCTGAAACCTTGAGCGCACTGTTTTCCCCACGAAAGTAGCCCTCAGTACGTCGTATCCCGCACTTTTTCTCTTGAGGATCTTCTTTCTGTTCGTGGAAAACTGTGAGCTTTCCACTGGCGTGATATTGGTTTGCTTGATTGTGTCAAAAAATAAAAATTAAAAGTAAACACCAGGCATGGGAGAAGCTTACGGATTGTCACCTTGTCTAGCAACACGCTCTCTGCAGCTTTGGAAAATGAGCAGGCTTCGAAATTGCTCCTACTCTGGGTGCCGCACAATACCCTCCCAGAGAGCGACAACAAGGAAAAGAAAAAAAAAAAAGAGATATGTGAAGCAATTAACAAAAGCACGTTTTCTTAACACCGTGGGCACGCTGTCGTTGAGAGTGAAAGCGGGAATTAAAGGAGGTGGTGAAAACGCCGCCTGTCCTCGTGTTCTTTTCTCAGTGGGCGGACGATGCCAGTGTCCAGATGGATGTCGAAAAATGCTAAAAGCCGTAAAACTAACAATAACCATGAGGAAGCAAAAAAAAAAAGACAGAGAAGATCAGCTTGTTTTTTTCCCACGGGCACCGGCATTTCTTTCCTCCTGTTTTCTTAATTTTTTTGGTTTGTGTGCATGTACGCCTGTGTATATAAATGTGTCACTGTAAAGTCTCAACTTCCGTTTGTTTGTTTTTATGTCGTATTTCTCTCTCCTTTCCCCAAGTGAAATCAGCTATGCCCGCCCGGAGTACGGGGGCAGACATTTTATTCCAATTCAATCTTTTCTTTCTCTTATATCTTAAGCTTTTTTTTTCGTTTCGCTTTTAGATGTCCTACTTACACACTATCTAACTTAAATTTAGGAAGGGGACGGTGGCTGAGTGTGCCAGCGCGTGCATCACTACGACGTGATGCATGTTACACACCTCAGGTCAGCCGTCGTACTGCACTCGCTAAATTGTCCATCTACAGCGTTTAACAATATCACCATACCTGGAAGACTAAGATCATGCAGGCTGTCTATAAAATAAAGACGAATTTTGTTTTTATTTTTGCTTAAATTTACAAATCTTGAAAAAGTAGCCAAACTAGAGTAACTTGAGTATAGTAATTCTATTTCGTGAATATAATTTGTGATATACTTCATCCTACAGATTGAAGCAAACAAATTGGGTTGTGTGGATGTCTAGACAGCGTGGAGTTTGACAGCTATTTCAAAGAAGGGACGAGTCTCTCGCTGTATATGAGCAATTTAGCCAGTGCGGTACGACCGTGATACACGAACGCGTGCCTGCACGATGCTCATCCAGATCATCCAGATCGACACGGGCAGGGGCGGGAATTCGACAGATACCTGAAGATTATAATTATATCTTCTTTTGCTGTTTTTTTTCGAAAGCCTTAAAGAGATGCGCGCAGGAATGCGTATGTGTGCGCACGTGTCCGTCAGGGCTGTCATTTTTGTGCTATCGTGTTTGTGCGCGTATGGAAGTTCTGCCGCAGGTTTTCTGTTTGTGAAGCGTTCAAAACTAAAAATCACCGTTGCTGCTTTAGTCAGCGAAGTGGGGATCAGGAATTGCAACGATGATTAAGCGATTAGTTGTTTTGTGTTAAATTTCATGAGATAAAGCTGATCCGTCATACTTTTCATGCATTGCATAAGCGACACCTAATATGCAGACGAATCTCTAAAGCAAAAGGGCACCTTCCTATCCGTATATAGTTCAAAGAGCAATAAAATGAAGAGACGGGCTAGTTGTTAAATAATTAATGTTTCATGCAGCAGCTAGCCTATCAAAGATATATGTGGACATCATTGAGCAAGTTCTTGCTGAGCTTTCGTGCCCAGTCGCTGAGATGCGTGCTTACGCGAGGGTTACACTTTTGCGTTTCATCTGTTAACCCTAGCGCACGGCGCCAACGGCTCATCGTGTTTTCCGAAAGCAAAAAATAAAGCCAAATTAGCCGCTGAAATGATATGACGGCGTCCACAGCCGTAGTGATCCGCGCTAACACCCGTACAGTTGCCTGGAAAGGGAAACTCGATTGGGATACTGATTTAAAACGGGTACGAACCCGAAAGCCTGTGGTCAATAATCTGGTGGCATCTTTACAGGTACGTCTAATATGCAACCGCCTTGAACACAGCCATAGTTATCTCAATACTACTTTTATATATTTAGCTGTTAGCGTACGTAAAGAAAGCGAGCATAAGCCATCAGGTTTGATGTTCATAATGATGCGATGAAAATAAAAACAGACTTGAAGCCTTTGTTAATGTGGCGGCGTCTGTAGTAAACGCCCTTGAAATCCGTGGAGCTGTCAGAACTCAAAAGAGAAGATTGCGCCAAAAAAGAAAAAAGAAGTCTGCGGGTACTCCTAAATATAGAACAAACAAAAAAACATTACGTTAGTGGGCAGCATGTGGCATACGAATCGAAGATACCGGCATGCGTTGTAGAGTGATATCTTCCACAATAATATTTTTTGTCGGTGGCTAAAGAGTTTCTTGTGCCCACCACAAGTAAATACTAAATATCCGTTCGTCGTAAGTAAGTTCAATAAACGACGGCGTCATTTTAATAAATACATACACTTGTCACCAGACACGAACCTACCGCTCTGGACTGGGGTTGGTATCGCGAACACATACAACAATTCGAACACCAAGGCTTCGTTCATAACTGATTATAATTTAAAGACTCGTACCGGCACATTGCCGTCCCGAATTACGAGGGGTGAAATAATCCAGGTTTGTACAGGAGTGTTGTAGCAATTTAGGACATTTTGATATCGTTACGTTTCGGTGCAGGGCATGTCGGTGGGGTCTAATAACGCACGGGCTTTTCTGTGCACAAACGTTTCGGTGGGCGAATGTTTGTTGTATGAACGCTTCAATAAACACGCCTAACGTTACTTGTTAATATTCAGGTTTTTATGCAGAGAAGATAATTTTTCTAAGACTGCCACATCCCAGTTATATACTTCGTTTCTCTTTTAGATAAGAATAGCTGTTTAAGTGCTATAGAAGTTGTGTAATTAATTAAATAATCAACATCCAGGAAAAACATACATAAGGTTCAATGCAGATTTTCGAAATACATAAATTCTTTAGGCGCATTTATTTAGATTTGAGTAAAACATTTCGTGATAATGAGACACACGCACAACAAGATGATTTCATTTGTGATTTGTGTGTTGAGACTCATGAGTCTCGACTCTTATCCCCTTGTTTCCCATTATCAGAGATAGCACAAGTGATATTACTCAAGCATATATCTGGCATCCCTTTGTTCGAGGAACTCTTTTATAACCTTTCTCTGCCAAAACACCCTCCAGTCTAACCTCGTCTACCGGAATTAACTGGTACGCAAAGACCCTTGACCGTGACTTTCTCGCAACTCGAAAGGTTAACCGACCAAAACGGCCAGGGTCAACGATGACACTTCGCCCACAAACCTTCACAATACACGCGCCATGGCCGTCAAGAATGAATGAGTCAGCTAAATTCGGTAAGTCTGACTCCGAGGGTCGCTCTAATACTAAACCGAGGTCACACATAGCCCAAACATCACCTCGCGTGCGTGCTCGAAGAAAAAAAACAAATAAAACAAGCATCCACTTCAAAAACAAAAACGAGCTTTAAAAAAAACAAAAAAAAAACCACTAATCCGAACACGCGGAGGTTACAGGAATACCCCCTCCGCGACCTTCCGGGCATCCCAGTGGATAAGCGGGGTTCGACCAACAATACAACGCAAGAAAAATAAAAATATCACGAAAAATACGCTGGAATTTGTGACAGCGACTCATTTAGTTCTCCTGGAATTCCTTCAGGAAATCAGGAAGCAGATTCTCGTTGAAGTGGGCGGGACTTTCACGTGCCCTGTTCCGTTAGAACCTAATCAATTGAAGTTGGTCGTTTTGAGCCGGGTTATGTATAGAACCTGGCTTGGACCATTCGCCTATTGCTCAAGTTGTCAAAATGGGACATGCGCAGGATGCAGGCCTTGTTAAGGTTCCTGGTTTCGCTATTCACGTCGATCTAAAGGACCATTTTGAATATGTGGGAAGTTCGCAAGATCGAAACAAGACCGTGCTTCGTTGTGCGAAGTTTTATGTTAACAAAGGATTGCATTCTTACGCCTGTAGTATTTCTTGCTTGATAGGGCAGTCTACAGCCATTTTCACTTTAGGTGCGAACAAAGTCAAAGCTAGAAGCGCGAGCCATGTACGCGCCAACTTGTACGTTTTTGACTCGCACACGAAATTGTGCAGTGCATGCGGGCATTGAATTCTGGCTGCACGCTTGTGTTTTAAGCTTCTGCTTTGTTAGCACATAAGGTGAAACGAAGTATAGACCCTTTCAGGCAGCTGTGCACGGACGCGGCCATAACTGACTTTCGCTTTCTGTTTCCATGTGTTCCGTCCAATTCACTTCATTACTGCGGTCCCAGGCCACGTTACTGAAAAAACAAAAACGCTGTGACCATAGCGTTCTTTATTCTGAAGCAGGCCCCTTATGGGTTTGTCATTGCTTATTTCAGCGTCTGGGCACCTCGGCCATACAACAGAAGGTCAGTTATGGCGGCGCGAATCTGGCGCGTGCTAAAAAAGACTATGAACGCTGTTAGAAAAAAAGAAAAGGGAGTCTGCTTGCTGATATTGTTAGAGCAGACCGCCCGTATAGCGGGGGCAAACACACAAAAATAATCATGTCCAGGAGGAATATTTTCATGCATTGCATGCACTAAAGCCTATCTTAGAGAGGGAGCGAGCGAGAAGGCAAGAAAGAAAAAAAAGGAGACAAACAAATGCACAGTCCTTGTATGGTGGACAGCATAAAATTCCCACGTGATGCCGAAAAGGTCAATTGCACGGTGCACGGCAGGCGCACGCAGGCGCAGCCCTTCCACATATGGTACGGCAGCACAAAACGCGTCCCTCATACGCCTTTCCTATGAGTCGCCATAAGGTCTTCAGTGCGACGTCAGCCTTTGCTGCCGCGCCCGCGACCTGGGAATGATTGAGGGACCCTGACTTCCCCTTTCTCCTCCCCCTCTTACAAATCAAGAATGGTCTGACTCTGGTCGCCCCACCGGCCGGCATTGCAGCTGCAGCAGCCCCTTCCCCCAGACTGCACCTTTCTTAGAAACGTTCCCACCCCAAGGTCAACCACATTCGTTCCAACAAGAAAAAAAAAAAGCCCTAGGCACTTTGCTTTGCAGTTTCCAGATCCAAATATAGCACATTTTGGTTTACTTCAAAGGAGCAGTTGAACGCACAATCTCAACGCGTAGTCACTCAATATCATCTCACGGGCTCAAGTAATATCATGGAGTCATTCGATATCACCTCACGAACTCAGATCACGGAGACACTCAAATCATCTCACGGACTCAGTCATATCACGGAGTAATTCTATGTCATCTCATGAACTCAAACTCGTATCACGGAGTCATTCGATATCATCTCACGAGCTCAAACTCATATCACGGAGTCATTCGATATCATCTCACGAACTCAAACTCATATCACGGAGTCATTCGATATCATCTCACGAGCTCAAACTCATATCACGGAGTCATTCGATATCATATCACGAACTCAGAGTTATATCATGGAGTCACTCAAATTCACTCAAAATTAGGCAGTGAGTGTGAGTGAGCGTGAGTGAATGAGTTTGTGAGTGAGTTTGCCGAGGTATGCCGAGGAGAGAGAGAGCAGCTGCACCGGGCGAGCTCTCTCTCCTCGGCCTCACCTCCTTTTCCAGTCTTCACCTCCCCCCACATTCTTTAGTCACCGCGGTTCGCGGGCGCGGGAAAAGGGCGGACAGAGGACCAAGGACGTCAAGAATGAAATCATTTTTGCTTGTTTTTGTAATTTTAACACGCCCATAACTTTTAAAATAAAACCAATTTCAAGAAAAGAAAAAGTTCACTACGCTACTACGTTCAGTGCGCTCAGGCTCGGTGCAAAAAAAAAAAACAGTATAAAAAGTATTTGCAGGGCCCCTTTAACGCCTGGTACATGGTGGAAACGGAGAACATGACGCACTCGAAACACCCCCTTCACTACCGCGCCGCCTTATATACGCCATATATGAAAGGTATTTATTTGGCCGGTGACCACCTGAGCATTTATTAAGGCTCCTCGCGCCTAGCATTTCGGCTTGGTGACACAAATAGTTCCGTGACGTGGAATCACGTGCCTCGCTCCGACGCTCTAATTGGGTCACGGGGCTACAGCCTCCGCAGTTCGGCAGGTTGTCGTGAAACGGAGAATTGTGAGTGAGCTGAAATTATTATATATCGAAAAGGTAATGATAAATCCCATTTATATAACTAATGAGTAAACTCAAAATAGCATATATAGAGATTTTAATGATAAAACTATGTGCAAATCTAACGAGTAAATTACAGAAGGATGGAGGTTAAGTTCTCAATGAGCAAACGCATTTCCATTCCCAATGAGTTAATTCAAAATAATAAACATTTATTTCTTAGCCCTTTGATGACTGAACTCAATAGCATTCCTACTGAATAAAGTTAATAGAATACATATTGACTTTCTTATGATGAAGCTAAGTAGACTTTGAGTTCATATCGAGTTTCAATTCACTCTATAAGAATACATTAGAAGCTCAGTTGAAACTCACTAAAAATATGCGTAAGGGACATCACTGAGGAAATATTATGGAAGGGGTGACGGTCTCTAATTGGAGCTTATTTCAAGCTTGTGTAATCCACACAAAGTATGACTATAGCATCCTTCTTCGGAGCAAGAACCACTGGAGAAGCCCAGAGTCTTTCTGACTCACGTATGGCCCTCTGTTGATCATCTCCGTGAACGCAGCATTTAAAAGATCCCGCTTGGGGGCGCTTATGGTTCTTGCATTATATTTACGAGGAGATGCATCATTGCTTTTGATTGGGTGCCGCAGGAAATCAGTTTCTTCTGGTCCTACCATGTACATTAGCGAGAGCGGCGCCATTAGGCGCTGTAGCTGCTGCCTTTGCGAGCGGTTATAGGGACACTTCTTCGTAGCCTTCTTAACGCTGTTCTTTTTTTCTTTGAGCAAACACATTTGTTTCATTACGTTTAACAGAATTGCGTTCCCGGGAATGCAGTCCTCTCGCATGACAAATGGCGTTAGCTCAGTTTAGATTCCCCCCGATACTCATTTTGAGCAAACGTTTCCTGTAACTTGTTCCGCCTTCTAAAATCTCGACCACGAATCATGGGTGCTTAAAATCCAAGTTTTGTCGCAATTTCACAGACCATTTGCAACGTATTATCATCATACGTTACGTTAAGGTTACGTCCTTGGAACGTGGATTAAAGACGACAGACACATTGGTCCAACAGCTTCTTTCTCCAGATGAGTAGTGTCGAGCAAAGGTTGGACATGATGAACACTCTAGCTGTAACTCCACCTGATCGAAATATTTCTGTTTAGCTGGCAAATATTCAGAAACAGCATGGAGATAATCAAAACTAACTTAAAAGACAAAATTTGTTGTTGTTTTGGCTGCCCAGATAACCCAACCGAAAAGTGGAAACAAACGGATGTAAAAGTCGCCGAATTTTGTGCACGCATGTTAGGCATTTAGTTGCATCCAGTCAAATCTAGAACGATTGCAGCGCCTAGGCAATCATCAGCCAGAGAAAGAAGTATATCATTGTCAAGGTTACCCATATACAAAAAAATCTTGGCTGCTAAATGTAAGTTAAAAGATACCCCTTTTCAGTACGCGGGGACATTTCTCAATCTGTGCGACTTGCGTGGGAAATCTCCTCGGTACGGGAAAGTCTGAAGTTCACAGTTAATTTCGATAAATTTCATATCTATAACACACGTTTTTCTTAACCCTTAGTCTCAGTCTGTTCTAAAACTTTTATAGCCAAGTACGTGTTCGAATAACAGACACAACACGTTACCTTCCTCCCCTAATGCCGCAACCATAGAGTTATTATAATGTACGCTAGAGGTTCAACTGGCGCTAGTGTGCTGTTGCAAATTGAAGCAGACAGCAAGCAGTCGGAAATTGACTTCCGGTAATGCATTTCTATGGAAAAAAGCGAGTGAATTTCCTCTCTGCGCTCGATTATAAGAGCAAATATCACGAATAATTCGTACGTACTAGGCACATTGGAACATTTCCCAGTCACGCAGATGAAATAATTGGTCAGTTACGGCGTTTTTCTTTCAAATTCATTGCATTAAAAACGGTGCTAAAACGGCTTCGTACGTGTATTTATGTGCACTGTCGGACACTGTTAGCGCGAACACGGCGTCGGCGCTTTCCAGTATGGGGGATATACGTGCCAAACGAACGAAGGACATGTGGAAAACCGAGAGAGACGGCAAGAACTACGCAGTAACACTGGATAAGTAACTCCTTGTGCTTGCAGACGATCAAAATAAATTGAAAGTCACGTAATATAGTTTGATTTTCAATAAATAAGTACTGCTTTATTCTTTCTGCTCGTGAATATGTGCGAAGATGCTTGTTCTGGGTTCAAATCATCACCCGCACGCTCCAAATCTTTGCAAATAGAGAGAAGCCAGAGAACAGGTGCCCGATAAAAACTGCCCGACATAGGAAATAATAAGAAAACACACCTTTCGTAGCTCACGTACTTTATTCTTTACATTTCGAACGTTTTTTTGTTTTTTTAACCACTCGTAAAGATACACGACGGGGTCATTTTCATATAGTGTCAGGACGGGCATGTTAGCAATATATAAGCACCAACGGAATACTGGCGAACTTTGAACATACTCTACATTCCTTTCGATCGTTATTTTGCTTAGAATCGTCGCTCGTTTCTACATACCTGCCATGGAACAGAGGTTTGGGCCTGAAATATAGCGAAGTTTAACATCGTTCAGCGGTAAAGAAAAAATGCTGTAACTAAAGCCATTACACATTCACAATAATAATAAAGGTACATACTATCCGGTACAACCGAAATAACAAAAGTTATTCATGTTATTTTCCGGCGAAGAGACAAAATTCACGCGCGTTTTCCCATAGGAATACACAGGAAGACTGGAAAAGTAGACTGCATGCTGTCTGCTTCAATTTGCAACCGGAAGTCCCGTAGACACTAGCGCCAGCTGAGCCTCTAGCGTACATTATAATAACTCTATGGGCGCAACACGCGATAAAAACCAAACATTATTTGTCCTTTTCACAGACTATCGCAGCATTATGTTAAATCAAGACAAGATTCATCGAGTACCTTTTTTTATTTAGTTTTTTTTTCTTCTTAAGATGCATTTTTTTAAAGATTTTTTAGCTCAGACATAATCTTTTCCGAGAGCCCGCTGGAGGAAGCTACTTGGCGCCGCTGTGTTTTCTTTTGCAGCGTTTTGGGAAATATTGCGTCTCCTCTAAATCCTAGCAAGCTGACCCTGAGCACGGAATAAGGAGTGTTTACTTAAAAGGGGGGTGCAACAGTTTTAAGATTAAAAGAATTTGCATCTCGTCAATTTTACCTCGTTCGTCGTGTCCCAGAGGATAGAGAAAACATATCCGTGATTAAAAAATCTTGCGATTCCACTGCATAATCGCAAAGCAAATGCCGAGCTTTTTCCCCACCTGCAGCCGCAGAGTGGAAGTCGAAGGTACTACGGCGAAAAGCTTCCATGACCTCGCTCGGCTCTAAGCTCCACCTTAACGCCCGCTAATGTAAGCAGAGAGAGGGAGAGGAGGCGTCCTCCGAGAGAGCACAAGGGAAGCTACACGGCACCTCGAATCACGTCACTAGAAGGGGGGGGGACCAGGTGTGACTCTGAAGACTGGGAGTGAGTTGAGGGGCGCCAGAAACGTCGATATTTATCTTTCTTTTTTACACAACAAGTAGGACAGGCCGGCGAAATCGTTTTTTTTTCTTATTTATTTTAGACGTGACAGAACGCAACTTCCACAAATGTTTGACCGAACTCCGGATATCGCTGCATCAACCCCCCCCCCCCTTTCTAGGATCGTGAAAAGGACAGTGCTGGCATTTTTTGTTTATTTCACAAAAAAAAAATGTACTTTTTTTTATTATTTAATATATTTTTGTTCGAAGACGGCTTACGTGGAATCTTTTTAAGGAATTTCTTTGTAACATCGACATCCGATTGTGAGTGCTGCTGCACATGACCTTTGGGCTTGATCATTGTTCTCGCGCTTCCTCGTATCGGGCGCATCTCTCCCCTTTCACCGCTACTCCCCGAGATATTCGCATGAAACTGTGGGCCTATCCTTCCAAGGCAGCACGCCCCCTTTCTGGTCTGTACATTTTTATTCTTATCCCATTTTCTATCGCCAGTGACATGTACACCTTCAGCGTCATGAACTACTACGTCGATTCCTCAATCCTCGTTGAAATAAATAAAATTACTCTTTTTTGTCGTCAAACAAGATCGAGGCGCAATCCATATTGAGCACCCTTTTGCCGGATGCACACCCTGCAATTGTAATCTTCGAGCTTACAATGACAGGAAAAAATGTACTTCGTGACAGCGCTGGGAAATATAGGAGAGCGCATAAGTAAAGCCGCAATAAAACCTGGCTTGGCTTTAGGCCCTTGCCTTTGAGTAGTGAATTAGGATACTTATGCGTGCATTTAGATTGAGTTGTTTGTTATTTTATCAAAGCATATATTTCTTTCTACCCAACTTTTGTTAGAACCACATCGCGCAGAAGTATAAAATATACGCACAAGACTTATGTTTCTGTTTTTTACTCGTGTTGACGTTTTTGTTTATTGATGCTGGGTTTCGCTAGCAAGGCAGGGCTAAAGGTCATGTGATTAATGCCTATATCCTGAAACCCGGTATATGGGCTAGGGTCGATAAAAAAAAGCATCACAGGAATAAGTCACAATGAACAGCGAAGAAAACGGCGGTATTTGAATAAGACGTTTACCGGTGACGCTTTTTAGTCTAATGCGTAGATGTCCAAAGGTTCACACGAAGTAGATGAGTATTTCCTCGTATACCTTCGGACGGTCACAAACAAAAATGGGCGACAGTCACGGTGGAGTCCCTCCTTTCGGCCTGGAGCTTGGGAAGCACAGTGTGGTCTAGCCCTTCGAACGTAGTGCGTCACAAGCACGGTCGCGATAGTCTGACTGCCTGCACGACGTTCGTGAGAACGAATCCTCAGTAACGTTTATCAGTACCAACTAAAGTTCAATGTTTTCGGTTTAATAAAAAAAAACACAGTACAATTTAGGGCTGAGGTCTATTAATTGTAACCCGATTAATCTGCACCCACATCTAAATGTCACTGCACGGTTCTGTTTGCATTTTACGCCCGTCGAAAAATGACTCCACTGTGCCCAGCTTCGCCTCGAGAAGCACCCGAGTCATCGACAGAAATGAACCGTTC
The DNA here is from genome assembly GCA_037355805.1 of Ixodes ricinus. Classification (NCBI taxonomy): domain Eukaryota; kingdom Metazoa; phylum Arthropoda; class Arachnida; order Ixodida; family Ixodidae; genus Ixodes; species Ixodes ricinus. Next base: position 23,747 of record JAZHYW010066225.1, read on the forward strand.
GCACCAGAAACTACAAAATCTTGCAAATCAAGATGGGTGACAGACAGCCGGAAGCAAAACGCCACTTTCCGAAACATTTACTACCACATACACGACCACTCTCGAACGCGAAGCGTGGGAATCTTCGGAAGTCATGTGGCGCTCAATCTCCGCCGGGCGTTGGGCAGGCGGAGGCAGGTCGATTTACTCATGGCGAATTCCACTCGTCGTTTTGGAGCACGCCGGGATCAGTAGACTGGATCCGAGATGGAGCACGCGATCCGAAGGAGTCGCTTCGCCTCCGGATCCCCAGTGGAACTATGGCCAATCCACCGGGATCGGCCGATGCCTCCCCGTCATTCACCTTCCGGGAATTTCCTTCCCGCGGTCCTCGACGTCGAAGAACATGCTTTCGCAATCGCGGCGCTAACAACACGTGTTCACCGTACGAGCGAAGTTAATCATGATGTGAAAGCTGCTTGTCGATAAGTGATGTAGCCCCTTGCCTCTTCATCGGAATACTCGTCAACGGTGTCTAAGTATGCCTCGGACCTCCGGAGTTTGTCTCGGACCTCATCCTTCTCGGACCTCTTCTGCGGAGGTCCGAGAGGCGGACGAGTTCACACAAGACATACAAGCAATCCCTTCTCGTCGTGTTACTCGACCCCTGCTGATGGGAGCTGCTCGAGCAACTTGACAACGAACTGTCATCAAGCAGCAGCAGCAGTAAAGCGGGCGGCACTTCGGGAGCGGCCATTACGAATTCTTTCAATGCGAGATGCCCGGCGAGAAAGGAAGCCACGTGTGCGCGCCGATGGCTGGCCAGGCTGGCTTCTGGTCAGAATCCGCCGAAAGCAGCGGAGGGACTTTTTTCAGATTCAGACCAAGATCTCGAGTGGGAGCTGATCCAAAACGACGAGCGGAAGACGTTCGTTTCGTTCCCGATCTCCCAGTGAAATAGGCGGGCTCCAGAAATGTTGGTCCCGGAGCGCTCCAAAACGACTAGAGGAATTCACCATAAGGCAAGGCTTCTTTAGCATGCGAGTCACGTGGCAATACATCACTCTAAGAAATGCCTGCGGTTGTACATCCGCAAAACGCTCGAACAGCCAATCTTTGCGATTAACGAAATCAGCGCAGCGAATGATGAGGCGAAATATCTGTTTAGACCTCAAAATTAAGTCTGCGCTGTGGCATTACGCAGTGCAAGCATGACGCTTGCATTGCGTAATGCCACAGCGCAGACTTCATTTTTAGGTCTAAACGGATGTTCCGCCTCATCATTCGCTGCGCTGATTTCGTATATCGCAGAGATTGGCCTTTAAGTGTTTTGTTGGTGAAGTAGACTTACAGGCATTTCTTTGAGTGATGGATAATGGTGTGTTGAAATTGGTGGCACGGAAAAGCATCTGTTATCGAAGTTAAAGGTTACAAAACTAATACCTTTGATTCGTATGTATGGCTATTTAGACAGCGCGACTATTTTCAGGCGTCACGAGGGCAACAGGTCTCTAACCTGTGGATTATAAATTTAGCCAGCGCAGTACGACTGCTAGCCTGGGGACTTTAACGTGCCTCACGCAGTAGTGAAACACGACCAGAAGCCGGTGCGATGCTATACACTGTTTCATATTAAAACGATACTGAACCAAACAATTTAGTGTCAATAATAAGTGGCGCACGTTCTTTCTACGACCCAGCAGCCGTCGCTGTGCGTAAGCACATGCAACGAAATTGACGTCATTGCTCCCCGCTCGCGCTAAGATGACAGTGAAATGTATGGGCTTCCGGTCAAATCAGAATAAAGACAGGCTTCTCATCTCCAAATCTGAAACCTACCCGCTTGTTAGACAAATTAAAGGAGCGGTGCAACGATATTCAATTGGAATGTTTTTCACTTTACACGAGCTTACTGGCACTAGTGGGACTCAAGGATACTCACACGCAACGCCACTGGCCAAGAAACTCCTTTGTTGTGGTGTAATTTCAAGGACAAAATCGATCATTTTTATTCAATCTCTCCTTTGCAAAATTTGATGACGTAACGTGGGGATCGCAGAACACCCCGATGACGATATTTGAATGCGGTTCATAGATCGGACCCGAGCATTGCGCGGGCACTCGATTTGGGCTCGTGATAATTACTAGCTCGAGAAGCATTCGGGTAGTGGCCCGTGTCCAATCGCTGCAACGACGACAATAGCCGAGCCATGACAATGTCGTGGAACTCAGCGCGTGTCCTGTGCTTTGCCAACCCCAGCACGTGGCTATGATCAACATTGGCGGCAAATAATCGGCTTCAGATCACGTGGCCGCTTGTTCTGGCTGCGAGTTGAGGGAATGAACGCCGCTCGTTTTTCTTTAATATTTTTTCTGGGACTTCTATTGTGTAGGGAGAAAAACAAACGCGTGTTTCATAGGTCATTGAAGTCAGGGATCCGTTTTAAGTGGTATTTGCGCAAAGTACAAAAATTGTTGCATCGCCCCTTTAAGCGTGAATAAGGGACTATGACGTCAATATCGTTGCGTGTGCTTGCGCACACCGGCGGGTGCTGGCTCGTGGAAAGATCGTGCGCCACTTATAATAGACACCGAAATTCAGCATCCTCCGAAGTGCGAGAAAAACCGAAGCTAGACGCTCGAGCATACTGCCCTGAACAGTGCTGGCGCTGCACGAGTGAGCGTGCTTAGCAAATTAAAAGCGCGGAGATCGCTCTTTTTGCTTCTGCTGCGTTCACACTTAAAGTGAAACAGAGTATAATTCGCGCTTTGACTGTGTTTGCCAAGCACGCGCGCGCACGTGCAGAGCAAGCATCGTCCCGGGCCCCAAGCTCGCGTTTCAAGCGAGCGCGTAGATCGAGAGCTCACCCTGCAGAACCCAAAGATCACTAGTTTAGATCATTTATTTTCGAACTTGCCCGTTTGGATCTAGAAGAGCATCGTACCGCCGTGCGTCGTTGTGTATCACCACTGGGTACTGCTGGTTACAAAGTCCAGACTATGCTCTCCTGAGGTTGGTCCGAAGCGGACTCTACGAGCCATCTCGGTAAAGGCCTGTTCACACATAAAGCGGAGCGCTACAAGCGTAGCGCTTACCTCGCGCTAAGCGCGTGCTGACGGGAGCGTTCACCAGCTTTGTATCTCACCGTCAAAACTGTTGCTCATGGCAGACGATAAGTAGCTGACGGCACGTGAGGAGCGCTACATTAGCGCTTCGCTGCATGTGAGAACCGACCTTAAATCGAGCACAACCGTCCGGACACGTGGTTTCGCTCTCACATGTCGTTCTGCCAAGCCGGGAGGTTAGTGACACGTCATCAGCGCTCAATATGCTCCAATGGGTCCATAGCGATCCGCTGCAGTCTATTCTAGGGTGAGACGGAATAAGACAGTCATACTGCAATGGGTAAACTTCTCATCAACATCGTAGAGGCAACTAATATGTGACAGGCGACTGTCGCAACTTGAATATTTGACAAGCATTGCGCTGTCTAAATATCTACAAACACCAAGTTAGGTTTTCAAAGGTGCACCGGTGTTTGTGCTTGACTTCAGCTTCCCAAGGTCGTGCGTTCTGTCTGTCGTGTCCCTTGAGCAGACGAATTTCGCTACTGGGCAGGATTATCTCGTATTAGCTGGGATTCCAAGAAAAGCACAACCTTTCCTCTTTCTATTTTAGCAGGACACTTCCCCTCCCCCCATTTTTTTTATCTCTCTCCTAAGGTGGAAAGGAAAGGGAAATTGGGAAAAGGGGAATTTTGTCCCGCTCTTTGCATACGCACGGACTCAGCAAATAAATAGTTTACCAAAACAGTGCTCTCCTTAAAGGGGTCATGAAACGCTTTTCCAACTTTTTTCCTGTTTAGCTTTCCTCCTCCAACTCATGAATCGCGCATTCTATCAAACAGTTCAAGGACAAGAAGACGAAAAGAGGGGACTCCCCTCTTGCTCGCAATCTCGTTTGTATACCCGGACAGAGCCATTGTCCCCCTAGAAGATTAGCTCGTCGCTCGAAATTCAGACAAAAGTTGCTTTCCCCACCCCGAAGCTGACAGTGCTGTGGAAGCTACGTGCTCGTTGGGCAAGCCACACTTTTGCCACGTAATCACGCTCTCTCGCGCATACCCACGCCCAGACAATGAGGTCTGGTGATGAAAGGGAGGCGGCTGATTGGTCGGGCAAGCGCGTAGCTTCCACCACAATGTCAGCTTAGGGGTGAAGGGAATAAAGTAGGTCGGGTATCGTGCGAGCGTGCGTTTGGTCCCGGTGACGCGCTTTGGGAAACGCGGATGTATCACAGTGAAAAGGCAGAGAGATTTCGAAGGGGAGGCGGTACGAAATAGTTCGCTGTGTTTAAAAATTTTCGGACTGAAAGTAAGGCTTTTGACTTTCTACCTTTTTCTTTTGGCCCACTGAACGATGTGCTATTAGTAAAATCCCAATCTAAAGTGATTATACCGGCCCAAAATTCGTTTCATGGGCCCTTTAAGTAATAGAGAATGTGTCGGTGCGTTACATGCTTAATAAACCTATATTACCGCCCTAAAATATATACCCGTAACCATAGATTGTCGACAACAAAAATTTCTAACGACTCTACCTTCCATACATTGTAGTAACCCTAGGAAGTGTTGGAAGTTGGAGTCGCCAAAGAATAACAGCTCTACCACCCATTTTATTCATGCTGACGGTCATCCAATTCCAGAGAACGACTGCCCTAAGGTCTTTAAAATAATAATTTTTTCACTGTTTACTAACGAGTGCTTGGACTCTGTCACCTCTCTCCCCAAAGAGCTATAAGAGTAGAAGCCTCCTGTCAACGCTTAACTCCTCCTGTATTAAAATTGGTTGATAAACTTAAACTGACTTCTTCTGCCGGGACCGACATCTGAGAAAATTCTCTCAACTCTACCGTATTTATGAAATCTACTACCACGTTCCCGACCTCAAAAGCACTTTGTTATTACCCCCGACCGAACATCTTGCATCAACAACGCCTGCACCATCAAACGCATTTCTGTTTCTGCCTAACGCTTTTAATCGATCATTTATTCCTCTGGCCATCAGCGACTGGAGCAGTATCCCATCCTCCATTATTGGCATAGTTGACCCTAATGACTTTTTTTCTTTTATAAAACTACATCTTTCTTGGTAATATACTTCGTTTGAAGCTTGTCCAGACGCAGCCGATGCTACGAAGTGATTCAACAAATCAAGCAGCGTCAAAACGCAAGTCACTCGGCCTTTTCTGCTTATGATTGGTTCAGCGATAATAGAACACGTACACAATCATGACCAACTCCATGATGGTGTGCTTTTGTCGCTCTCTGATTGATCCCATCATCTCATAGCATCAGCTGCGTCTGGACTTCAGGTTAAAACGATGTATAGCATCGTTTTTTTCTACATTTCAATTTCTATACTTTTTTGAGTATGCCCTGCGTGTACCATGTTTTTATTTGGCATCTTATGTATAATCCCTGATTACATCCCCCTTTGTATAATACATTTAACGGGCCCTTCAGGTGAAATAAATGAAATGAAAACGAAATGGAACGAAAAAGGAGTTGACACATTCTAACCGGCGTTGACCGTACACTTCGTGGCCTAAGACAGTCCCACTGGCGGACATATCTGCTAAGTCTGTTGCAAGAATATTTAAAGGGATGTGGATTGCTCACTTCGGCTGCCCATCTTCGGTAGCGACGGAAAGAGAGCGTCAGTTTTGGTGGACCTTGTTTGCTGCTATGACGGAGCTGCTCGAGACCCGCCATATCTACACCACCGCATACCACCTGTCGGCAAATGGCATGGCGGAGTCTGTACAGCGGCCAGTGAAGGCGATGATCACAACGCAGGACGGGCGCTTTCAGTGGGTCGACCATTTCCTCTCGTCCTGCTCGGTGTTCGGTCCGCGTTCAAGCTGGAGTCTTAACTGCAGCTGCGCGGATATGGTGTAAAACACACCGCGTCTTCGTTTGCCCGGCAACCTCTTTGAGACGCCCAAAACAACTGCATTATTACCATCCGGGATGTGCTTCAAAAACTGGCGGAAAATCTTCCAGCAGATGCAACTAACACCACATCGTTTTCAAGCTTCTAAGGGTATTTGTCGCTAACGAGTTAACGTTCACGTTTGCTTTCTTACGTGGGGATGACCTAAAAGAGGGTTTGACCCCGCCTACCACGGACCTTTCAAATGTCAACCGTACCGCAAAAACCATGACTATCGACGTGCACAGTCGAACGGAAGTCGTGCCCGTAGATCGTGTTAAGCCATACTTCCTGGGTGATGTTTCTCTATCGGCGACTGTTCAACAAACAGCTGTCGGCGTGCCAACAAGTTTGAAACCCGCCGCGAAGCATGCCTCATGGAGCACGTTGCTCGGTGTTTTGAGAAAAAAAAATAACTTTCAACACATTTACTTTGCTTCACGTTGATAGGGGTTAGCCCCGTAGCGGCCCGTGCTAAAGCCCCTTGATGTATTTGTATTCGTTTTACAGGTAGCGTCAAAGGCACCGATCCACGAGGCCCGTGCCTCGTACGGCCCTTGGAAGCAAAAGGCGACGAAGGATTGAAATGAGCGGCCCTTGGCAGGAAAGGGCGGCACAGCAGTTGCTCTTGGCACGTGCTCTTGGCACGTGCCTTGCGTGTTTCTAAACCGATGGTTGTCGGGACTTGGAAAAAACGGGGTGTATGCATTTCATCAAGAGGCTTTAGCCCGACATACTCTCAATTTAAAATTAACTGTTTTGTTCTTCTTTTTTTATAAATGATAGAACAAAACGCAGTGTCGCCACCCTTTCGAGCGCGTGATTGAATAGCTAGATTCCTAATTCCGTAGTGGTCTCAGGTTCCTAAATTATGTTACATTTATGTTTATACAGCCAGTAGTTAGTCAGCCTCAGTTGGCATCTGGTGTCTCAGCTCTAAATGAGAAATTTATCCAGTGCAGTATTACCTACCAGCCTGGAGGGCAGAGTGTCGAACCGAAATTTTTATCGGTTCGGTTCCGGTTCGGGTTCACGAATTTCGGTTCAGCTCCGGTTCAGTTCCGGGGAGCAAAAATAACGGTTCGAACCGGTTTGAACCGGTTCGAACCGGTTTGAACCGCAAAACTGAGAATATATTTTCCGCGTTCCTTTGGCAATAGGCACTTTTTCAAGAGTGAAACGAGTAACTATATAGCTTTTTATCATTTGTTGAGTCCACTTTTACTTCAGGTACCAAAAATAAATTGCGTAGTTTAATTTCGATGAAACAGTAAATTAAAAGCTAGATTAACAAATATGACTCAACATTTATTTATTTCTACCTCAGTCGCATATATTTTACCTGAATCTGAAGGTTATCAGTCTGGTGGGTCGTCTAAAATGCGCGTTTTTAGTAGACCTTTGCGTCGCAATATTAAAGGGGCACTGCAATCATATTTAAGCGTCTACCTTTCTTGCTGTTTCCACGTCTCTTGGAGTTCGGGCAAGGCAGCGGGCACTGAGAGAGTAACTAAATATCAGTGCGTCATATTTTAACCCTACGACGCTAAAACCTCCTTTACCTACAGGGGCGAACCGCGGTGCCGAAAGCGCGCGATATGTGACGTCTTTGGTCCTATGTTCTACTGTTCAGAGCCGCCAAAAGCTTCAAGGTAGGGCGAGGGAAACGAAGGCCGGGGAGGAAGAACAGACAAATTGTTGGAGAAAGAGAGGGGAAATTGACGTTTTGAATTTAAGTCGACTTGGACGCGGTGAGTAATGCGACTACGCCACGGGGCCACGTGACGTGACATTATTTGACAGCATGTCTTGAAAACATGACGCGCACGTGACCACGTGACACCCGATTAATCGTAGTGCTAATACAAAAAGCGCCACGAAAACACACAATTTCTTATGCATTGCATTTCGGTATTGCAATTTAATTACTACATTGAAAAGCAGCTGCCAATTTTTTACTTCTCAAACCCACATTTTGTAAATAAAAAAATTACCGCGAACCGTTTTGAACCGGTTACCGTTATATTTTTCTGGTTCAGTTCCGGTTCAGTTCCAAGATGGCGGCGAAGATTTCCGGTTCGGTTCAGTCCCGGTTCGGCTAAAAATAACGGTTCTGTTCCTGTTTTCGGTTCGGTTCCGGTTCCGGTTCGACACTCTGCTGGAGGGTTTAACGCGCATCACGGGGTAACGATCCACGACCGCACACCGGTACAATGCTCATTTAGATCTAAACAGAGAGGCGGGGGTCGAACTCAATAACCCTTCGTTTTGCAGCTTGAGATTGAGCTTCACGGTTCGTTAACACCCTCGGTCGCCGATCCCGCTCTGGCGTTTTTCATTTCCTCCTGCTCGTGAACCTTACAATAGTCACACAGCTCTTCTTTCGAGCCGAACACTTGTTCATATCTTAGTTTGTTTCCATGCCATTGTAGTCTCTTTGTATCATTTCAGCTCTTTGACTTTCAAACATTCGAACAAATTAAGGTTTCTGAGCATATAAAATAGATGAGAGGAAAAGGTCAAGAAACTTCCAACAATTCACGTAAAAATAAAACTAGACGGCGTATTAAAAATTACCGTTTGCTGCTGGCAAGCGCCGCAGAGAACTTGGAAATAAGAAATTTACTGCGGAATTTCTCTAGAATTATCACAAACAATCTATAAAGAGCTAGCTTTTTGGAAATATTTTTCAGAATTTAGCATTAAGGTCTTCGCTTGCCGATCTAACTGAGCTGGCTTGAGCCATTAGGTAGACTGGAAAGAAAGCCCAGTTTTCATGCGTGTACAAGCACGCTACTGAGTTCAGGACTTGCGCCAAGAAAGTACACGCCGTACCTCTGTCTTTGGTACACAATACACTGAATAATTCAAGATGTCACCTAAAAATTCGCCTCTTCATAGAAGAAGGCCAGAGAAAATAAACATCTGACTACATATGATATTAATCCGTGCTAAGACTTCTTTAGATCTGTGCCAGAATCGAAGGGTCACGGTCGATAAGGGGCACCGTCATCTCCATCACTGTTATACTATTAAGCATACCGCACTGAAAAAAAACGCAGAAAAGCCGTCCCATCGACAAGGTAAATGTTATCAAAACAGGGTATGAACTGCATAAACCTGTATTTGATCCGATATAAGTAATTTATATCATTCATCAACAGGTTTTGATTTGACTGTACTTCAGAGGCCCGTTCCAAAATTTCAGTTTGACTACGTTTGACTGTCTTATGACGAGAAAGAAGACAAGCCAAGATGTCGCGTAAGAAGCTATTTTTTAAGTGTTGTCATGCGGCATACGAAGTGGTAGATGTTCCAGTGGCTTATTGCCGTAAATCGATGCATATCCTCGCAACGTATGAAATCATAGAGTGCCTCCTATACGTCTTTCCGACGCGTCTCGGCCAGGCGAAAGACGTTGAATCATTGGGTGGTGGACGCTTGCACTGTGTCTCATATTATAATAATTGTAGCTTTATTTCCAACTGCAGCAACAATGTGCAGTGTTGGTGGAGTTTAGGAAAAAAACCTGTTAAAAACGCTTGACTGGTCCCTAGCCCCAGAAAGTAAAACAGCCGCGAAAATGTGAACAGAAAAATACGAGACGATTCAATTACTTCATACATCGACAAGATAACTCGAGTAGAAACATAACATACAAAGCATTATTTAATTTTCACTCAAATTTAACTATTCTGAGTAAGGATTATTTTATCCCTTAGGGTGCGTGCCGATATATTTTCGAGCAGTAAACATTGCTCACAGAAATAGTTAAGTGTGCTTGGGAGGGAATATGCGATAATTAGGACATGATAATTAGTTCTAAAACAATTTTACTTCTCAGGTTTTGTCAGGTCATATAACACCTGAGACTGTGGTGGAAGAAATTGGAAACGTTTTAATAGACGGGACAAGACACAGAAAGAGACGTCCCGTTCCTGTGTCTGTTCCTTCTACTTAAATGTTTCCAATTTCTTCCACCGCAGTCTCAGGTGTTGTTATGACATGATTAGCTATCGCCAGCTCGCCTGCACACTCACTGTCTTTTCACAATGTTTTGTGAAGCGTGTAGGATACATATATTTCCCCTTCTATGTTAGCTAGGCCCTCAAGATGGCGTATATGCATACTTAATTCAGTTTTATATTTAGCACAAAGGCGGTCTTTATACAACTTAGAGTTCTTTTAAATTTGTATAAATATATAATTGTGATAATTCGTCAGAATGAAATTTCAGCGGAACATTGAAACTTCTTTGTATAATGTTCTTTTGTAACGAAAATATATTTTGTAAATTTGTATTTGTAGTTATTCACCAAACAAAGTGACCATAATTAAATTGCGATTTAAATAGTAAATTATATAACAGCAATCTCTATTTCAATATGTAAAATTATATTTGTGGTGATACTTCAGACCCACAATACAAGACAATTTCTATGTAATATAGATGTACAGTCAACGGCAATATGACCTGGTACAGGGCAATATAACCCTGGTACAGTAAAAATGCCATGTCGGGAGTCCATGCTGCATCAAGCTATTAAAAGAAAGGTTTGAATGAACTACCCCGTTCACTGGGAGTAACAACATGAGTAACAGGTTCCATTGTTTACCATCCTGAAGCACTCTGTGCAGAATTTTACCCTTTCCGTCTAGCCCTCGGCTGTCTCAGCTTATATTGCCGCAAACTGTACGGGTATAAGGGAACTCCAGACCAGTCCAAACTGCTTTTAGCAGCTTTTTGTCTGGGGACCCTCCAGCACTCCTGAAAAAAATAAAACTTATTGTATCGTATTGTATTTTTATGAACATCCATTGACCTTTTTTTCAGAAAGAACACAACTAAAGTTTTAAATTCCGGTATCACTTAGAATTTTGAACAGTTGCAAAGAATATCAATTCATATATTAACTTTATTACCCTATGGAAGAAACAAAACGTATTTCGATTTATTCCCATTTATTTTTAACCCCCTAAACCTACTGCATATGGCTAGTTTTCCTAACATTACATTGGCATTTTCTACGGGCTTGTGTGGGGCTATCTTGATTAAACGGCATGCTCGCGTCGCTTGCGTGGGTAATACATTTTGCAGATATGCTCATATTCACGATATTGTTAATATAAAGGTAGAACAAAAAGGCAGTTATTACGTAAGCTTAGAGCCCATTCCACACCCCAGTAGTCAAAGATGGAGGCGCGCAGGCTGTCTTGTTTTAGTAAGTCTATAATTTAAAAAAGTGAACTTGTTTAAGGTTTTAGTTTGGGCCTTAGACCGAATCGGGGACCATGGGGGTCATAAGAAACGACGCGAAACTGGTTAACTAGTGAGCCTTTTTAACAAAACCAAATGTTGCTAAATATTTAAATTATAATGGAGGCCTATTGGCGTAGGAAAGTTGACACTCGGTCACATTATAGTATAATTATGATGTGACAAATTGATTTGATTTGTTTATTTTTGGTCGCTCAACATCCAGGAGCTATATATAGAACTTTTCAATTAATTTATCCTGCTCAGTTTAGTGAGGGTCTAGGGAGCCCGAGTGCCCAACGGAAGGGTAGAAAGCACTCTAATATCAATGGCGGTAGGGAAGCGGGGAATATTGCAAAGGCAAGCACCCGTGGGAGAGCTGGGTGCAAGAGTGGGTGAACGGCAAGATGTGCGCGAAGGCGACGGTTGGGATTGGGGCTAAGCCTATGACTTGTTTGGAGTGCGATCGGAAAATGTAACATTTTAAAAGCTACGAGTTACTCTTGGTGCACCAGTGCTAAGTGAAATGTAGGGACCTGCGAGTTTTAATCGTATTTTTTCTCACGCGACTTTATTAATAAAAAGTGGGTTTGTGTCAATCTATTGTTTCATAATGGAACTAAAATATAGTCATTATTTATACTTTTTTCGGGTGGAAATCGCTTGGGAGATTAAGATAATAGATTTATTTTGTCTTTAATAAGAAATATTCAGACAGCCAAACGTACAGTAAGACTACAAACTACTTGTTATTGATATGCCATAGGATCATAAAAATTATTCGCTTTGTACAAAGTGACTTCTTGACAGTCGCACTTTTCAGACAGTTCATTTTGTATCTAGCGAAGAAGCATGCTGAAAGCTGTACGTATTTTCTGTAACGATTTAAATTGACTAAGCAATGTTGGTGCGAGTTCCTGATGAAAATCACACGATTTCTTAAACGTTTAACGCACACAGCGGAAACTTTTAACTGCGACCTTTATTATCCATACTCGTCTATATTACACTATTGATATCGGTCATTTAAAATCATAAGGTAAAAAGTCCACCCTCCTGGATAGTGTCCTTCCTGAAGCCTGTGGGCAGTACTATCTTTATCTACTGACATGTAAACCAGGACCCGAGCAGGCGTACTGTCTCGCTTCTGCGAAATATCCTCCGCCGGTACTGCGTCAACAGCCCAGTCATAAGCACATTTGTGCATTGAATTTTAAAAGGGATATTGACCCGATTATGCATATACTGGGGTGTACTATCTAGGCCACAGTTTAGCATATACAGTTTGCCCACTGTAGAATAAGCCTGTGGTAATCGGGAGACATGGTGCTGAGAGTATTTTTGCATGCAGCGCCCCTCACCACCTTCGCGATCTAAACCACCTTTTATGCTTCGATTTTTTTTTTTTGCTTTCGAAGATAGCGGTTCCCATGGTATTTTGGTGCCCCTGTTCCTCGCGTTCTCGCGTTGCATATTGCTTTAATTTGAAGCGCCCATCAGAAGACACCATTTCCAGGCGATCACATTCAGACAAGAAAGCAAGTTTTCACGTAGGGTACTGTTTATTGGAACTCTTCATGGTATAATTCAATCAGGAGTCACAAACATAGCACATAATACAGCCATACAACAAAGTTTGCATGAATGCCGGTCGATGTACATGCATAAAGTAGGGCCGACGACCTTTCTTTTTATTGCTGAGTACTGGATATGTTGTAACAGAAATATTGTAGATGGCAGCTTTTAGTGCACGTGTGAAACGCGACGATCGAACACACAGCTTAGTGCAACACATTTTGTCAGGTCACAAGGACGTCTAGAGGCATGAAAAATATAGCACATCAAATCGTATATGTACAGCACAAGTAACCAATAAAAACTCAAAACTGCATGCACACAGCATTATCTACAGCAATTGAGAAATTCTACAGAATTGAAAGCATCTCACTGTCTCTCCCTGTCATAAGTTCTGTTGCTTAGATAAAGCACAGGCTTTCTGGAGTGCTCGGAACTCTTTTACTGATGAAGGGCATGGCGCATATGGCGAGTTGTACAAGGTTTCTTAAATGATAAATTTATCTATCTTAGTTTTGTGCGGACTAATACCATGAACAGAACATGCGAAAGAGTTTGGGCAGCAACATCCCTATAAGTTCCGGGCAGCATACTGCACAGAGCATTTCTAGGTCCAGGTTTCTACAAAACGTACTGCACAAACCCGCCTCGTGCATGTGTCCAGCAGTTGCACAGTTGAACGTTTATGCACACTGCTCCTCAAAAGACCACAGTTTCAGATGGCCGTTTTAGATCTTGAGCCATCAATGCAGGATCATATTCCTTGAGATAGAGGCGCATCAAGTGGGCACTGAAAACCTTTTATATGGTCATAAATCTGACGCACTGCAAGCACTCTGCAACTTTGGTTACTGCGCGATTTGCACAGTTACCTGCTAGGTGGGCTGGGGCATTTTCTTCAAAAATCCCCATGCATTCAGTAGCATCTACAGGGTCATCCACCTGGCTCTGTTCTATACGCTCCCCTGCACCCTCCTCAATAATCATGTCTGATGGCAAGCTGCACGACGAGAAACTACCTGCACAAAACAGGACTTCATCGAAGGCCGCCTCGCAGTTGGTGACCTGGCCGGACCGCATAAGGTTTTCAGTCATGAGTGCCTTCACTGAGGCTTTTAACTGTTCTGTGTCAGGGCTGTCCCGAAAATCCTCTTTCTGGCGAATGACAGATAAAGGAGTTTTCGAGACAGTCCTGGTTAAGTCGACTAGTCATCAAGAAGCTGAGACCCTCAACTCGAAGCTGTTCCCACATCTGCGAAACTGCGGCTATGGTGATGAGCCAGCCTCTTTTGTAAGGAGGATGATGCGTGCCTTCCTTCTACTGTGATGAGCTCCAACGACCTGATGAAGTCCTGCTTCGTTTCTAGTGCCGCAACATGTGTAGAGGGTGCAGTAATGGCCCGAGCAAACACTCCCGAGTGCGACAAGGAACGCCAGTTCAGCATGTCGAACAGCTCGTCCATTGCTCGACGAACTCCGCTGTTCCAGAGTAGTCATCAATACCACTACTCGCATTAATGTATCATGCACAAGCCAGCAGCTACGCTATGACGTAGAACCTGCGCTGCATATTTTACTTTCATCTTGTTTTTTTACATTTATGTGCTGATTGGTTAACTTAGGTGCCACCTTGTACACATTCTGGGAATCTTTGGCATAAGAGTACACGGTAGCAGACCACTTTGCCATTTTCAATCCACCAAACCTTATGCTGTACTTAGAGAGGATATTCCTCGTAGACTTCAGAAAATGTGGTAGATCAAAAAGGGCAAAAATGGTTGACTCGCTGAAAACAAAGAAAGGCCTCTCACGCGAAACGCCGCGCTGAGAAAACAACCTCTGGTTTGTTAGCCCTTGATCGCAAACAACACCCTCAACCTTGAGGTCGCACTCTGTAAGATGCTGCAGAGCAGTAAATACAAGTGGCTACAAAATGTCACCTGGTGTTGACGACGGGGAAAAGAAGTAGCCTAGCATTTGCTTCCATTTTGCAGCGATGCTTCGGACCATGAAGCAGAGTGCTTCAGTGGCAGGCTTCTGCCCAGGTCGGGAGGGTGTTCTTGTCCAAAATTTTGGAGACGCACGACAGAGACAGAAGCACTTCAATACATCACCTGTGTCTTGATGTGCATTTCAATAAACAACTAGATGCACATATTTTGCACATCCGGCACTGAGGCAGCAGCATTTTTAACAGCCTGAAGGATCACTGGACAAAAGCCAGGAGCCTCTTGCAACTCCAAGAATGCTGCGCTTCAATGTCGACTTTGATGGTAGCTGTAAGAACTTCCTTAGCACCCTGTATGCCGCAGGGCCCTTTAGGTACAAGTAAAGGGCCAGACTTTATTATTTTGCGGTCGACCTCATGCCCCGAAGGCGAACAGAAAATTCCCGTTCCTGGCTGATGATGAAATTGTAGCTGTTGACTGACACGGAAGACTTGAGCTCTTCCAGCATTCGGCTCCTGCATCGATGCCTTTCGGCACTGAAGGTCAGCCTTCGCTTGAGCTTGCTGACCCTCACTTGGAGGTTCCGGATGAGCTTGGTCTTCGGCGTCATCGGCTGTCGCTTGTAACGGCTGCTTTCCTGAGGTGCCTTCCTTTTCAGGCTCCCCTGTGTGGGAGTTATCCATAGTGCAGAGCTGGAGAAAGATAACAATTCATAAATAAGTATTTAGAACTTGTAGGGGCCAAAACTGTCATACAAACATCACAGAATTCAATATGGGAATCTCGACTTGAAGCCAGGCAGAAAACCAGAAGAATTAACACTGTATCTTGATTTATGTCCTCGAAAAGATATGGAGACAAGAGCCCAACCTGCTCCACTCAGGTGATGAGTGGAAAGGGAAAATATATAGTGAAACTGGGGAATCGATTTTGAACAAGACAGAAAATTTCTCTTATGTCTTGTTTCGACATGTGAAAGTGGCATGCTACAGTGTCCCACACTCTGTTTTCACTTAAAGAATGAATTCAATCTTTATCAACAAACTTCATGAGTCTACTTCCCCGCCGTGCTCACATGCGCCCGATTATTGTGCTTTACCAAATCAGCAAAGTAAACATATCAAGCTCAAGAAAGCTACTTTTTGCGAGAGTGCATTTTGTTCCAAACATGATGACTGGTTTTCTGCGTGCTCTACGATAATGTAGATGCACATGTTTTTTTCATGGATAGCACATTAATTATTTGGCTAAATACAGCACTATAGAGGTTGAACAGCAGATGAAATTGAGTACCACCGAATCAGACATAGCATTTATAATGCAAAAAAGTCATGGCATGCTAGTGCTCCGGCCAGTTATAAATTATAAGCTGTTCGATTTGGACACTATTTCCCCGGGATTCGCCTAGCCTTATTATATTATACACAAAACTGATTACATGTGTGTTAGGGCTATGTTTTATACTCGTTAGAAGGCTTTAACAAAAAATCTTTAATCCCCTTTTACCGACTTTTGCCAATTTACGCCACCTCGTGGCTAAACTCAAAGCTTTCACGGCAGCTTTGTTCGCCTGTTTGCGTGAGCTAAATTAGGTATTCAAGGTGTGTGGCTGTCTAAATATGCAGCCAGAGAATAGTGCGCACATGCAAGCACCATATCTAGAGAGCACATCGGCGAATGCTGTCGCCACAATGCTCCATTCCTATGATACAGTTGAAACAAACATTTACATCAATTTAAGGAGGGTGGCGACTGGCCGACGTGTTCTACAGAGGGACAAGGGGAGCTGAAATGGAAAAGGTGAAATAAACCCTCGGAAAACATTTAGGCCATGGGTAAGTTCTGCGTTTTTGGATAAATCCGATAAAATCAAAAAACATTCACCGGTACGAATTTTCCCGATTCGGATTTATCCGAAAACTCTGAATTTTTGGGACTGCCAGCTGTTATGAACCCGACCGGTCTTTGTGTTTCCTGGAATCTTCGAACATGTTTTGCGTGTCAATGTCAACATCCGTTTTCAGGAGTCACAAAAGATTGTTGTTAAGGCCTTATCATAAAATCAGCTGGCCTCCCTACGACCACAGTCGAATACGTCTAGCATGGAAAAGCCTGCTCAATAAATTCGCAAAATGTTGTTTTCATACCTTTCATATGGTTCACCGAAAAAGCTGAAAAACTCGGAGTATTAGTGTACCTAAAAAAGCTGTGCAAAACTCTGAATTTGTGGTAAAAAATAAACTCCGAGAGCGCAGAACCCTAGTCACGGGTGACCAAACTGCGGCTCTTTACGACCCCAAGTGCGGCTCCCGTGATAGACTTATGAGTGAGCGTATGTGTGTATGTGTTTGTGTTGGAACAGTTGGGGTCAAACCCTAAGCTTGTTCATAAAAGTATTACAGGGGCAAACATACAAAAAATATGATATACAAAAATGACTAGGCTTAAATCTTGTCTTCGTTGTCGACAAGCATTTCCAAATAGCACGAACTGGTCAACAGAGGAATATCAAATGAAAAAGATAGCTTTATTTTTCAATTTGCTATCTTCGTGCCTTTCCACGTGCGGTAGGTTGAAGCAGTATTAATACTTTTGAGGAGGGGGAATTTAACTGAACATCAATGTTTCAGCTACATTTGCTTATTGGGTTTGTTTGTACAAAGCAATGCAGCTGTACATTGAAATACCGGGCTCACTGCTCTACCGAACATGCAGTTAACGTGTGTCACTAACTTACTATTGCAAAGGTTGTATGATGAAATAATGCCAACAATATACTAATTTCGCTTGCAGCTCTTGGGCATCCTCACTTTGGCCACATCTAGATCATGCAGCACACGCAATGCGAGGCAGGTATACGTGCAGCTTCGGTGGCGATCAGTTCATTGAACGACGTTTCATCGGCAGATTGTTTCATTGAAGGTTTGTTGCATCAACACCTTGAATTAGCTACTTCTCAAAAAGCCGCCTGTCTGCCGCCACAAAGTGCCGTGTACACTTAGTCGGTATAAACTAACGCGGGTCCCAGTGATGCACGTGCGACGCAATTTCTCTCACGTGCAACGAAATTTTCTTAATCGTGCTGTTAATGAAACAAGTTTTCCGTGAAACGTGCTCTCGATAAAACGAGAGCGACCTCGGACTCGGTACTGCAAACTTGTTAAACCATCTTTTCACAGTGCTTGTGAAGACTATCTTGAAAATGCTTGCTGCAAATCCTGTAGTTTGTGTGCAGCGTGCGGGGCTTTACGGCAGGCAGAGAGGTACTACTAACTATCCTCAGCCACAGCCGCTTCCTGCAGGTATTAAAATGTTTTTCTTTAAGAATAAAGCACAGACCATTGCTTTGGTGCACATTTTTAAATGGAGGAATGGCAGTGGGGGCTTCATTCTCAATTGCATCCCTCACATCCTCTGTCAGTGTGTACATGTAGCAGCAAAGAGATAAAGCTACCCAAAAGGCTAGCTTTGATGATAGCAAGACTGCAGGCATACTGCAGTCTTGGTCTCTTCAATCACTGCATCTATAAGTACAAAAATGCAGTGTCGCACACTGTACAAAAGTTTTATTTATTAGAGGACATGTCTGGCAGAGTTAATATATCAATACATGGCTTCATGGCATTCACACAGAGCACCGTTCACCTAGATCGCTTTTGGAAACAAGTTTCCTTCTAAATATATAAAATACTAGCGGTCAGCACACTTTTCGCGGGTTCAATATATCGCGAATTTTCGAAGTGCCACTTTCAGGAATAGTTCGCTTGTAAAACATTTCGTGATCGACAGTTATATCTCCGTACTAGTTTCAATGGAGTGAGTTATTGCACGACCAATTTGTGCGAAAATTGATCACGCGAAAAGCAGTGGTCAAGGTACCGATGGAACGACGCACGCAGCCATGAGGAAACTGGTTGTCTAAATCGCCAAATTTACATGCAAAAAAAGCAAAAAAAAACACTCTCGCTTTAAGGTGTGGAAATTTTAATGCTGCGGCATCGGAATTGGCGATTCACTTTAAGAAAAGGTTGGCCCCAATTACGAAAGGCCTATAAATAAAACAGGAGCGGTATTAGGGCAAAACCGAAATTGGAAGCAGTCGCACGCGCATATCTTGCAACGTGTTTGTCTCCTTAACAAAGAAGGACTGCTGTTTTATTTGCTCTTTGCAAAAAAAGAAAAAAATAATGTGAAGCTATCATAGCAAACCGATTTCAGCAATGTCATGCAGAACAGGAGAAAATAGATAAAACAGTTATTCACTTACCGTTGAGGTCTTTGGGAAATGGGTGTAGGAACACTTCTGCATCTGCACCCCATAGAAAGCAACCTTTAGTAAGTAAGTAAGTAATATTTATATCAGCAATATTGTGCTGAGGGCACCAGACAAAAAGCTTCCATGGGGTAGCTTGTCCGGGTCTGGTGCCCCTGCACTTACATGGCATGGTAAAAAGAAGGACTACTATTCACTACACTTTGTCTAAATAAAACAAAGCGCGTACATCCTTTTGTTAAACAGTGAATATCATTGTGGTCTCTAATGAACTTGTTAAGTAATGTAGGCAGGTTATGCGCACAGATTGCAGTGCATAATTTGTACGAAAATGAGGCACATTCCAGAACTCTCTGCGTCTGAACCAGGAATGGAAGATTCACGTATTGTCTGTGTGGGATACATTAGACAAAAAGAAATAAACTCATCGGTCGAAAAATAAATAAGAACATAGCAAACGGTACTCGTATACACTGGTAATCCTCATGATATTGAATTTTAGGAAATAATGGTTCCGTATGAGTGTCGTAAGGCACGTTTGCAATAAAACGCAGCATTTTCTTTTGTAAGATCGAAAGTTTGTTAAATATTATATTTAATTGTTGTGCCCCAAAACAAAATGACAATAGTTAATTTGTGAGCGAAACAGAGCATGATAAATTTGCATTTTAATATTTACAGGCAACAAGGAGCGACAGTGAGATACTATTCATTTGCATACCAACGCGCGACGCACAACGCCGCCCAGCTGGAACAGCGGTGCAATGGTCCTCCTCACGAAAGAGCGAGAGAGAGAGAAGTCTTGCAAGAAAGGAAAAGACCAATGTTGGAGTTACAGCCACAGGCCGAACGGTCATCGATAAGTCGGGGGAGGGGGAGGGGGGTAAAAAGCTGATAGAAGAAAAATGGTTTTCCTCACTTGTCCTCTAATTAAATCCTGGGACTCCCATCTTTTCGGGATAGAATTATGCGGCATCCCTTTGCGATTCATTCCTCCAAGCGCAGACGACACTCCCCGGGACGAGTCAGCTGAGCATGTGACAGCCTCAAACGCGTCGTCCCACGAGTTCGAGCAATGCCGCGGTCGTCTGGGTTTGTCTATGTAAACAGTTCTGGTGCCTCCTTTTTTACCCCGAAGACTTCCCTTTTTAGCCCAGGCCGATGCCGTCGGTATCAGTGGTATCAGTCTGCGTCCTTCGGACGCGAATTTGGGCGGATTAGCTAAGCATTTCACCGTTTCGAATCCCACTCGTCCCCTGCTTATAGTTTGGGCAAGGTTAAGCAAGTTTGGAGTTGCTCGGCTAATCTCTTTTCGGTCTCTTCCTCTCCAAGTGTGTCACCGTGTTGACGCCTTAAGATCTTTTCTGTCGCAGACCACCATCTTAGCGTTGATAGCTTCTTTTCCGCGAAACCGATCGTAACAAAAGTATATCCTTGTCTCGTCTGGACGCACTGTCTGCGTAACACACTCTTCAGAACTTGAGCACCTATTGAACGATTATTCGGCAAGGTCGCGAGTATTCCGGCGTGCGGTCGTGTATCACTACTGCGTGGTGCACGTTAAAGACCCCAGGTTAGCGGTTGTACCGCACTGGCTAAATTGCTCATCTATATCTGAGACACCAGACACCCACTGCGGCAGACGACACTCCCCGCGAAATTGGATGGGAGTCCCAAGGCTTCCATAACTTCCGGCTGTATAAACATACACACAACAATTTGCTTTGCACCGGAGAAGCCGTGGGAACGGCGATTGCAAAGACGGGAGTGCCGTTGCCAACTTCGACTGAAGATTGTTTCCCTCTTTGGTTTTTTTTTCGTTTTTTTTTTTTAGCTGTTGTGAACACTTATTTTTTTCCGAACACTGATTGGCAAGAAGACGTAGTGCCGCTTTCAACGCAGCAATATAGTTCACCGAAAAAGAACTTTTTTTTCTTTTTTAGCACAATCTGAAACATGGTTTGCACCTAGCAGAACGATTACGTATGTCTGCCCTAGTCAGGTGCCCTTATTCCAAGAGCACCACCTGAGAATACATTAAAATGAACGCGATAAGTAAATTCTAAATCGAAACTTGCGACGCGGGAGTGCGCTCAGCGATTTCT
The DNA here is from genome assembly GCA_037355805.1 of Ixodes ricinus. Classification (NCBI taxonomy): domain Eukaryota; kingdom Metazoa; phylum Arthropoda; class Arachnida; order Ixodida; family Ixodidae; genus Ixodes; species Ixodes ricinus. Next base: position 44,879 of record JAZHYW010066225.1, read on the forward strand.
CCATTTTCGTTTGGGCTGCATCAAATTTCGAGACTCTCTCTGCGTGCGCAAAGCAGCGGTTACTTTGTTGTTCATGATTCCGAATAGAAAGACGATTCGTCACTAGCTTCATCGGTGCAAAGAGGGAAATCAGCACCTCACAAAACTTAATATACACATGTTTATATTTCATCACTACATTATTTGAATTTAATGCATATAAGTCTGTGTAACGGCGAGTTCCTCAGCGATATTTGTCACGGAAACGACGACTTTCAGAGAAGCGAGGTAAAATATATAACATTCTGCTATATTGCAGCGAATATACTTAGAATAGAGAAATTACCAGCTTCTCAGCGGGTGATTTATTATCAGCTTCGAATGCTTGGAATTTAAACACCAAAACATATTTGTACCGTATGTACTCCGCAATTTTTGCAGCAACCCGTAGGCCGGCGCCTCGACCCCTCTCATTGGTCGTAACCCTAGGCAACCATTTAATGGTTTTAGATCAAGCATTCTTCTATTCCTTCTCAAAAATAGGCGGGTCTCTTATATTCTTAAAAATTAGTCAGAAACATAAAAAGTGTTTAGTTCGCGACATGTGGTGAGGGACGCTGCCTAACGCCCAATTACCCGAAGTCGCCTTGAGTGGGACCACTGTATGCTTATTCACTGTTGTCTAGGCTACGTCTCCCGATTTTGTATTTTTGTTTTTTGATAAGCATATGGGAATTGACTTGTTCTTAAGTGGTCATCTTGTCATCTCGTTCAATCGAACGCATAGGAAAGGCGTACGCTCCAAAATGTCGCGTTTTTTTTTTTCGAGCTTGTGCCTTCTTATTTACGAGATTTTTATGTTGTATTGTTCACTGTTTATATTATCTTCCATTGACCGCTTTTAAGACTCAATTATTGTACATCCTTCGTGTTCTTATAGGAGAAAAGTGTAATTTGCAAACATGTTATCCAACATCTTGTAATTAGATTGCGTTACCAATTATTCCTCCGAAATTTGACCGCAAAAGTAATGAAATAAAATTAACTGTTCCTGGCAAGGAATTAGTCCTCTAGTTTGTGTCTGAATGTTGCTTTTAGTTTCATATGGTTAACAATAAACGTGCTATAATTTTGTTTTTTTTAGTACCGTTTTATAAAGAACTTACATCTAACGTATGTGGCGACCTCATCGTCTGCTCGGCAGAATGTGACGTTCCGATCTGAGGCACGTGAGATTATCCTGGAATTTCAGGCGAACTTGACGTCGGCTTACCATTTCGCCTTCAAATATTATATGATAGACCCCTGTCTCTGACCAAGTTGTTGGGGCCCTGGCCGACGCGTAATAAACAAGACAGAGCAATGAATATCATTCATGACTTTCAAAAGGACACTAGAATTGTGTATGATTATTAAGTGCGAACGTGCGTCAATTTCAACGGGAATGACTATGTATGTTATTTAGCAAATCGGTGCACGACTCCCAAACGGTCGTTTTATTCGCAATTGTAATTAAACTTGTTTGTGAGTTGTTTTTTTTTAGGGTTATATTATATGTATTTTACCTTTATCATTTCCCTTTTCTGTTCTTTCTTTCATTCATATATATTTTCTCTCTTTTCTCGTTATGGAGTGGCCGGTGTCATATAAAGAATGCCAACATCTCCATAATAAAGAACTTATCTCTCTCTCCTCTCGTGATTTAAGAATGCAGTGAAGACAGAAGTAATGCAGAAACAATGTATGAAATAACATTTTTTTTTTGTGGTCCGAGTTTTTAATGATGAGACAGAATGATTCAATTCGGCAACGAACGAACATTGGAACAACTCCACGATTCCCCTCGCCGCAAGTTCTCCAGGAATTTTCCGGAAAAATCTATTGTGTGGAAGTGGGTATTCATAAAACACATTGCAATGATTGCGTTAGTTACGGACATTGACATTTTCTATTTAATTCCCGAGATTCGCTTCCACGTGCTGTTCCTCGAGTTCGAAAGAGGTGTGTCGAGCTGAGCGCCTGTAATGCGCGTGTTAAAATATAACAATAGAACAATGGCTTCCTTTTTATCCTTTATTAAGACGTGGCGTATATCGCGTTAAAAGTAATCCTTGCAAAGCATTCCGGCCGAATAGCTGCTCGAACCATGCGTCCGAATGCACTGGTCCTCCTGTTGCTAGCTTCAGGTAACATTTCATTTTATACATTTAGTTGACTTATAGTGACATGTGTCGAACTAGCCTCGATTCTACAGATAATTTTATTTTCCAAATATCTAATCCCGGTTTACAAAAAGCCATTCTAAGAGGCCTGTTATTGAGTAGTACATGTTAATCTCACATACAACTTTTTTTTCAAGTTGTCTCTTATAGACTCTTTAGCGTCTCATCACCCGACCGAAAAATGCTGAGTCACTGAGCTGTGAACGGCGCGAAGCGTCTGATATCGCGCTCAACAGGGGAAAGAGGGCATGCGCAAAAACCGATTTGTTGCAAAGATCTATAGTTCCTCACAGCCGAAGAAACAAGATTGGCGAGTCCCGAACTCATCGCTCGGCAGCCGGATCAGGTTGCGGCCGATAAGAAGGACGAACAACGAGCCACCCCGTAATCGGAAGAAATAGAGTAGCCCTCCCTGCCATTGACTAGAGTGGCACCGTCTTTGACTCATTAAGATTCCTGTAGACTATTTTAACCTCGGCATTGCTCGTTGCCTTCTGTTGTCCTTCAGTTGCACGTACTGTAAAAGGAGTGGAAGTATGCGCATATGCCTAAATTTATTTTGGTAAATTCTGTGATACGAGCATTGCATTTGTGTGTACGTACTAGCGTGTGTATGTGTCTTTTTCGCATCGCCATTTTTTTACTTTGCAGTATGATGCCTCATTCAAACTGGCGTCAATCGCTAAGCGGTGCCGAACGCGATTGCTTAAAGATTCAACGCAGTTTCACGCGCATTTGATGATGACAATCGAGCGGATCCGCTTCGCGGTAGCGATTGAAACGCCACTGTCAATGCTGCATTAGGCCTTTTGTAACGGGCCTCCGGCCTTTCTCGTACACCCAAAATATCGTGCGTTACATCAAGAGTATCGATATATCAACACCAATCACTCTATATTTAGTTTCACTCCAAGTGCGACCGGAGGCGATGCTCGAATCCAAGGAATCCAATCACTAATGAGTGTCGGGCTCTGGCGTGCGAATTAATATTCTCTCTTTCGAACCAAGAGACAAGAGTGAATCCTCATGGCGCCCTTCGTCCTTGTGGGTTGGACGTTTCGGGCTGAACTAATCACGCACAGTGGATGGGTCGCGAACGTGCGCTTGTTCTTCATGTGTGCGTGGGATCGGTTTATCCGCTGATAGCAAACCCAGTGAGGGAGCGAGCGCCGTGATGACTAACTTTTGAGGCTGCTTCATTGACTCGATCCGATGGTAGCGTCGGCTGCGGTCCGACATAAAGCCAACCAGAGCATTGGCGGCGACCAAACGCCTGGCTGTGGTCAAAATTTGCGACTGGCCAGACCATATAGCTTCCTGGAAAGTGCCTACCCTGTCGCCGGTTTACAGCGAGGCAAATCCTGCTAATCGCGGAGAGGCAGAGGAGAGTCCTGCCAGTCAAGGCGATGCTAATACCCGTCGTGAAGTCACGGACGGAAACCTTAAGAAGGCGCCACCGAAACATCTCGGCGCTAACAGAAGGTGACAAAATTCGTCGAAGAAGCGGAACTTTTATGGCATTTTTAACATTTCACCGACTACACATCCTTAAACACTGGAGAGGATGTCCTGCTAATCATTGCCAGCATTACATCGTTTAGACATGATATATGTTAGTCTAAACGATGGTGTGGTGGAAATGATTAACAGGATCGCTATTCCGCAGACGTTCGTGGACGAAGACTCTCCGAGGTGAGTGCATATGCACTCACCTCGGAGGCTCTTCGTCCATGAACGCTCTGCAGCTTTTTCTCGAGTTCCTCTTACTTCTCCCAACTCCAATCCGCCTGGCTGGCTCGAAAGTATACAGGTAATTAAAGCATCGAAAAGAAAATATTGCGCCAGCGCAGTAGGAAGAAACGCTTCTTGACGTCAGCAGTACATATGGTGGCAGTATGCATCTATGGGAAGTGTTAATCGTGCCATTCTGCGCGTCGGTAGTTTTCAACAAATTAATAAACGAACTCACTGAGAATGGCGCGCCCGACCTTCTATCATATAAACTATAATTAACAAATATATATATATATATAAGATGTGTATAAGTATAAATATAAATAAAAAAAACGAATATTTGCTGAACAATTTGTTTTTGTCTGTGAAGGCCTAATCAATGCTCTGAAAGAAATAAACCTTAACCAGCGGAGTACTGAAACCAAACTTAACCAACTTAGGGAATCGACTTGCACTAGTTGAAACCAAGGTATGCACGCTTAAGCAGTCAAACCGCGGGTTACAAATATCGCAGAGCCTTACTGATGCCTCGCAGAATGACAACGCAAATTTACGCAGTCGGCTGAATGAATCAGATGATCCTTCACGGAGGGATAACCTGATCATCTATAGTATTCCTGATGTCGCATCTGAAACGGAGGCGGAAAGTGAAATAAAAGTTCTTGATCTGGTCTATAACTCTCTTCAGCATTCGGTTCCTCACGAATGTGTGAAACGCGCACATCGGATAGGATCTTTTAGTGCCACCAAATGTCGGACCGTGGTGATATTTTTTGTCATCCAAGGTCAAGGACCAAATATACTATTCACGACTGAATCTAAATGGAAGACGGACTTATATCAGCGAAGATTTCTTACTGGCCCTATTTAGAAAAACTATGAATTGCGTCTATCTGTAACGGCACAAACAAAACGTTTTTCAGCAAGAAGTGCTAGATGTATAACCCAAGAACTGATATTGTATTTGAACTCAGTGGTGGCCACGATGCGCGCGGCAGATAGCAGTGTGGCAGTTCCTTCTAGTCACCACCAAAACACCACTATCATCTAAAACGTCTTGAAAGGTGAGGGCGGTCTTGACAATGGACAACACGTGTCCGCTCTTTTTATAAGAAGTGTTTTACGTCTCAAGGCTGACAAGCTCTGTTATAAATTCCTCCTTTACCGATATTATCGTCTTAACGGAAACGTGGCTATCTTCATGGTGTAAAAATTCTGAAATATTTTAGTTATGAAAAGCGTTTTAATGTTTATCGTTTTAATAAGGGTGAAATAACAGGTGGCGATGTACTGATTGCTGCTTGCAAATCATATCCAATCACATTGCGGGCGCTCGTTCTGATTAAGAAATATCTTGAGTTTGTTGTAACTTGTATCCACCTCAAATTGGTTTTGGGCGTATGTAATCATGCACCATCTTGTAACTCTTTTTCGCTGCAAAACTTCATGATGCGATTAACTCGTTTCTAGGGCGGTTTCAATCACTTTCTAATATCCTTCTTGCCGATTTCAACTATCCAAATATAGTGTGGACAAACTTGAATACCTGATCAACCATTTTCAACTGACGCGGCTGAGTTTATAAATCTGTGCTATGATTTCTATATTGATCAGTTAGTCACGATTCCCACAAGAATCACTTCAACCTCAGCCAACATATTAGATCTCATTTCGACAACGTGAGCTGCTTGAATACACAGAATCAGCCACATGAAAGATCAAAAGTGATTATTCATTAATACATCTTTTCTATCAATGACCCCGTTAGAAACGCACCAAATTATGTTTAAGAAAATAAGTGAGTATGCTAAAGGAAATTTTGAAGCAATCAACAATGAACTTTGTAGTTTTCTTGACGACTTTTTGCTCAATAGTTCAGAACAGCTATCATTTATGAAAATTGGAAATTATTTAAAAACCAGGTGTCCTATCTTACAAAGGCATATATACCATTACGAAATATCTCGGTTTTTCTCTGATTCTTTTTGGTATAACACCACATTAGAAAAACGTTCAAACAAAAAGGAGCGTAACTTTCGAGTAGAAAAATTTAGAAATCTTCCTGAAAAGCGCAGTGATTACCACAATACTTATAATGCTTACAGAAAACTGCTATTAAGAATGCGAAAGCCACTCTTTTTCGGTAACTCTACCATAAACACTAAGGAACAGCCCTAGGCGGTTATTGAAAGTAATAAATTAACAAAGAAAAAAAACCTGCTAGTGTCTGTCACCTGTTTTGAATTTTCCATTTTTCACGCCGTTTACAGACGCTCTTACAACTTTACCTCCCTTAGAGCAATATGATTTTTTACCAGTGTCTCCAATTCGTATTGATGACAATGACATTGTTATGTGATAATAACTACAATACGTATCTTGTCCAGCGGGTGTCGACGATATTAATTCCAAGTTTCTGCAAAATATGAAAAAATATTCTTCCATAGGGCTTGCTAAAATATTTTAGCATTCCCTGAAAAAATATGTTTACACGGCACGACTGGAAGATGGGAAAGGCGCGTACACCCGCAGGCGATATGAAGGTGAACGCCGGACCCTCAACCGGTCCGTGCTATCAGCGCTATGACGCGGCTGCCGTGGCGGCTCGCTTTCTTATCGCTCAATTCGCCGAGACTATACTTTGTTTCACCTTAGGTCCGAGAGCGGCCGATGATCTGAGCCGAAGGGACAATCAAACAGCGTAAAAGCGCAACGTCATGCCGTGCTCTCTGCAGTTGACTAGCCGGCGGAGGAGCAGTGCACAGAGAGACGGCGAATACCGGCTGGTCCTATCAACTACAGAGAGCACGGCATGACGCGTTGTGCCTCTTTCGCTGTTTGATTGGCCCTTCGGCTCATAACATCGGCTGCGCTCGGACCAAAGCTGAAACAAAGTATAAGCGCTTGGATCGAGCACTGTTCTCAGCTCTGCTGCTACTCCCCGCAGAAAGCGCGAGGTTTGCGGAAAGTGCCTTTTCAGACGCTATCGGTAGACAATCTAATTTAGTAGTTTTTCTTTCTTTTTAGGGGCAAAGCTCCTTAAGATTTAGCCTTGTCCGTCTGTCCGTCAATCCGTCCGGCCAGCCGGCGTCCGTGCTCACATAAAAAGAAAAAAATGTTTGCGCAGTCGACAGGATTCGAACCTGTGCGGGGAGACCCTAATAGATTTCTAGTCCATCGCCTTAACCACTCGGCCACGACTGCGGGACGAGCAGAGAGCTCTGAGATGTGCTAGTAACTCAAGAACTGGGGTTTCTGTCATGGATGAAACGTTGCATGTAGCCGCTCAACGTCTATACAGGAGAGGGCGCTGCAGTCAAATGCGTATATAATCGCGTTAAACTTTGCATGCATTGGCTCAACGTTTATAGACGAGAAGGCGCTGCGGTCAAATGCTCAAGTGCGTATATAACCACGTTCCATACCACACATTCTCTTTCTGACATGGATGAAAACAGAGCAGACGCCGCTTCGCCCCAATCAACATCATTCACCGCGTGGAGATGCGGTCAATTTTTTTTTTGTGATATGTGCTAAACCGGAAGGCTGCGGATCAAATCAAAAAGGAGACTTATTATTTTCGTTTCTTAAAAAGAACAGTTATTAGCGTTCGCTTATGAATGAAAAAAGCGGTTGAGTCACTGATAAACTATGCCGAACAACGTCCGCTCTAGTTCACGTGCAATGTGCAAATCATTTGCCGGCAATGACGTGCGCACGGCGCCCACAAAAAGCGATGCCGAAATCGAAACCCACTTCCACGCTTTCTGCGGGGAGTAGCAGCAGGGCTAAGTACAGCGCTCGATCCAAGCGCCTAATCTCGGCGAAGCGAGCGATAAGAAAGCGAGCCGCCACGGCAGCCGCGTCATGGCGCTGATAGCGCGCACCGGCCGACGGTCCGGCGTTCACCTTCATATCGCCTGCGGGTGTACCATTACACAAAACTGGCGATCAGCATTTTCATCTAAATTATCATCCGATATCCTTAACAAGTAGCCCATGCAAAATTTTCGAGCACATCAATTATTCACAACTCGTGAAAATCCTCTAACCGAATAAACGTTTCTTTTCAGCCGTGCGCAACACGGTTTCCGTAAATTATTTTCGTGTGAAACGCAGTTACTAACGTTCATTCATGACCCGCACCTTATTTTTAAACGTAGTTCCCGTGCTGATTATATATTCCTGGATTTCGCCAAAGTATTTGATAAATTGCCGGATAACCTACTACTTCATAAGTTAAGTACACATAACATTGATTCTTTATTACACTCTTGGATTAATGTTTTCTTAACCAATCGTTCCCAACTTATTCGTGTTAATATATGTGCCTCCTCTTTGGTGCCTGTAAAGTCCGGAGTCCCGCAAGGACTTGTATTGTGTTATCTTCTTTTTCTCATATTTATCTCCGACTTACCCTCCTGTGTTTCATCTTCAATTAGGTTGTTTGTCGACGACTGTGTTGTATATCACGACATGGCTGATTCTGATGCGTCTTGTCTTCAATCTGACCTTAACCGTATATATGAATGGCGTAACAAGTGGAATATGAAGATGAACACTAACAAACGCAAAATAATGAGGGTTTCCCGAACAACTGATAATGTCTCTTGGTACTACCTCTTTCCAATCCCCCTACAAAAACTATCATCCTATAAATCTTTGGGCGTCCATATCTAATCTAATTTATTTTAAAGAACACGTGCAAAGGAAAAAAAAACATTTTTTTTAAAACAGGCTAGATGGAAAAGAATATTATAAAACGAATTTACCACGAAGAAAAAAATGTAGAGATATATTTACGGCGCAAAACAAATTTGTAGTTGGTGCCCGCGGGAGCCGCCGCTGGTCACGTGGTAGGCCCGCGCGCCGCCGGGCTGCGTCGCCGCCGCCGCAAAGTCACGCCGCCGCCGCACGCTGGGCGTTGTGCGACCTCGCTTCAACGCGTTTTTTCACGCCGCCGTTGCCGCCGCCGCACAAGTCTCGTCTGCTTCAGGGCGTCGCCGCCGTCATCTGACCGGCGCACAGGTCTTTTGGCGACGTGCGCGGTCGAAAGCGTCGATGTGGTCGGCCTTCGACGATTGGCCGAATGTTGATAATGACGTCAACAAAGGTTTTCTCATCGACAGAAATAAAAGTAATGTAATACCTTCCACTTTGACGGTGTTGGCAGTGTTGGTTTTCAAGCGCAATGATTTCAAGCTTCCACCATGTTAATTACACACACAGTCAAACTTGTTGTTCGCAAGGTAATGAAGTTACGAGGGGAAATCATAGGAGGGCGCCACCGAAAACATCTCGCCGCTAATCACGCTTGCATGCGCTTTTTCAGGAGTTTCCCTGGGCTCAATAAGTCACTTAATAATCTTAGTTTTTTGTTATACTTCAAACAAAGATGAATAAGTTAGTTTTAGAGGTCATAGGAAGCTTCCGAAAGCGAGCGACTATAGCTGCACGTGATAAATAGGGGCCGCTTTTCCGCGGATGCCCGCGGGCGCCAACTACAAAATGGTATAGCGCCGTAAATATAGCCTTTAATTTCTTTTTCTTTGTTGTAAAATTGTTTTATGACATCCTTTTCTCCTCTAAGCTGCTTAAAATCATGTTTTTTTTTCCTTTGCATGTGCTCTTTAAGAAACACTTATTCAGTACATAGCGAAGAATGCCAACCGTATGCTAGGTTTAATTAAAGGAGATTTTTCATCAGTTTCCTTATTTCTTAAGCTTTTTTTTAATGCTTGTACGATTTAAGATGTACTATGCCTCTTCAATTTTGAACCCCTTTAGCATCAGCAAACATCAGCTCTTCAAGCAATTCGGAACAGATCTGTTTGTTTCATTTTTTCTAATTATCACCGCACTGTCTGGGTAACATCACTGGAATTAAGTTTGAACCTGCATAGCCTTGCATAATGTCATGAACTTACCCGTTTGTGTCTGTTTCACAAAATTTACTATATTAATCCTCTTTTGCGTGACAAGTTACTGACACCCTCTTTCTACGTATTATCACGTCTCGATAATCCACAGGACTGAATATGGCTATACCTGGAATGTAACACTACAACTTTTTACAATTCATTCATACCCCAAACCCTGCCCTTATGGAACCACCTTCCAGCGTCTGTGGTATCACTATCTGATTCCATCGCTTTGAAACAATGTTCTAACAGTGTTACCCTTTAGCATTTCATTAAAATATATTTTTGCATTCTTAGGATTTTTGTTTTTAGTTATTTATTATCTTCCACTGTTCGTAACCTATTTTCCTCTACAATGCCTTAGGGCCTTGAGGGTACATCTTTTCAGCACAAATACAAAAAAACCGGGCAACTCAATGATGTTTGGGCAATATTTCATACTTATTTCACCAACTGAAAGGAATGATTACAGTAAGCGTAGAGTCCTCGAGAAGAAATAGCCCTTCCGAGTTATTCACCAAAACGAGTGATTCACTATCACAATAATCCGATTTAGAAAGCATAATTGTTCCTACTAATACATCTAAACAGCACGCTATACTCTCAATGCTCATGTCCCACAAAGGTAAAGAGCTTGTAACAAGAAATTGCTTTTCCATTGACTGTTTTCTTCTCAGGCTCTCTGTACAAACAAACCAGCGCGAAACTCTCGTCCATCTTCCAGTCAGTTGAAAATACCTCAGTGGGCAGTTTCGAAGTACCAGCCATCGATCAAATGTGCTATTTTTATTCAGAGTGAATGCCCCTTTCCGGGCAAAAAACGCCGAGCCATTTATATATGTGTGCATGTCCGCCGCCTGAGGTTTCTTAGGAAGTTATAGCGTAGACTGCTAACACGTCCCACAATGATGATAGCTCACAGAAGGTTATTACTGGAATTGGTCTGTTCGCAACCCTAGCGCCCTATAAGTGGCGGTGTGCTAGTTCCAGATGGAAGAAGAGACGGTGATAGATTCTTTAAGATATCCTGTTTCCCTGCTCGCTGGCGCTGGTCATTGTGCTAAAATTAATTGTCTTGGGTACAAATACAAAGCATTCAAGGACGAAACCTATCACTGGTGACAGGGAGGTTGAAGTGCGATAAAAGATGAGCATGCTTTGATTTAATTTCAACTATTTCCCCCTTAAATGCCCAGTTAGGGCATCACGTAAGAGGGGAGGGGCAATCTAACGAGGAATACAATAGCAGGCGCATTAATAGAACACTTATTAAACACAACAAAAAAATAAAAACAGGAGGAAATATACATAATGGGCTTGTTATAGATTGTAAAACACTGTTGCATCAGTGATGCTAACGATGAAGGATGGCAAGTAGTTCCATCCTGTGGCGGCATATGGGAGGAATGATGCGTTGAACGCGTTAATTTTGCCGGTAATTCGTTTAATTGCACAATGATTTATTCAGACAAGATATGATATTCTATCGGGGTGTGAGGGCAAAGCGTTCTTTATTTCTGGACAATGGTTATACATTTTATGAAGATGGCAAAGACGATGAAGTTTCCTTCAGGTGAGTAAGGAAAAGTCAAAGTTGACTTTTTGGAGAAGAGACACTATAGAAGTGGTGATGCGATCATCAGATGAATCGGGCGGCTCGGTTTTATGCTGACTCTATACTCCGTTTCACGATAACTCGGCGAAATGTGAAGACTAGGGCCCGGAGTCCGATTAAGAGCGTCGGAGCGAGGCACGTGACCCGACGCGAGGGGAGCGCTGGTTTCACTACGCCAAATACTAGGCACGAGGCCCGAAGGAACCGGCTGTCGTCTGCTACCCAAGAGTCGTCTGCTTCGAAACCAACCAACCTTCGGATGAACATCTACCTCAGCAACATTTACGTCTGCTAGAATTGCTAGCACTTAGGGAACAGTTCGATGAGACAACCATGCACTCAATTTCGCCGCGAATATTTCACGGGTGCTAATGCCAGGGCACCGCGCTATGTTTTCGAGTGGATACGGCCGATTACAGGGCTACGATCGCCGGCAATCGCCAACGGCCACGGGGCTGCATGGAGAGAAAAACATGGAAGCGGGTACTCATGTGGCGTCACTTTCTTTTTGTTTAAATATAATTAAAACTCAAAAATGTGTGGCAATTCATTCTTTATTTTTTTATCTTCTCGTTAAAGATGGAATCGCGCCGGTTCAATGTCCGTTAATAAAAAAAGAAGGCCGGAACTACATTTTGTCGCGGACGACGCTGTTGCTGAGGCGGTAACGAGGCACCCGTGGTATCGACCATAATAAAGTGCTATCACGTGCTTTGCTCCGACGACCTAATTGGGTCGCGTTGGCGCAGCCTCCACAATTCGCCAAGTGATCGTGAAACGGAGTATAGAGGTTGATTAGGTAGACTTGAGGACTCGACATCGCGGATGCATATCTTAATTTTGGTCTTACGTAAGTTTCATAGGCCATCTTTCGGACATTCGGGGGAGCGTCTCGCAGATTACGTCTGATGAAGCCGAGAGTCTGGGAAGCCTCTGCAGAAATGGCTTCGATGTGAGGTTTCCATCCGGAGGTTAGGTGTTAGTCTAAGGCCAGGATATTTATACATTGAAGCTAATTCGATTACGTCTTTGTCAAGAGTATATTGGAAGGACAAAGGAGACATTTTACGGGAGAAATATATTAGTTTACACTTAGATTTGTTAAGCGTCATCAGCCAACTTCCGCACCAGTCGTTAATTTTACGAGAACACTTTGAAGCAAAAGATTATCAGTGTCTGATATGATAGTGTTATAAATAACGCTGTCATCCGCGAAGAGTCTCATGTTGCAGGAGATGTTATACGGAAGGTTCCTAATGGAGATACAAAAAGCAGAGATCCAAGGACGGAACCATGCGGTACTCCGGAAGTGACTTTCGTTATATTAGATTCATGATGATTAACAACTGTGGGTTTATTGCACACGAGACGCGAGCAAGCTCCTAATCCTTGAATACTAAAAGTTCAAAGCGGAACACAACAATTCCTATTTGAGCGCCATCACTTGTCTCCGTTACAACGGCGTGATGCACTAACACGCCAACCAGAGCCATCAGGATAAAAGCGGCACCAAAGCCGACATTCCCTACCACCGTCTCCGCCGCCGTCCCCACGCCTCTAAAAAACGAGCGGCAGGCTTGAGTTGCGAATAGACCTCCTCTACGCGGGTGTCGCAAACTTGATTGACGAAACTGTCGGTATGCAAGAAAGTATCGTTTTTATTTCGACACTCCAGTGGCAGAGTTTTAACACTTTAACACCAGCTGTTACCTAATCAGGTTTTGCTCTTTTCTATATTAATATAGTTATTCTGGGTAGAAATGGCTCGCTTTTTGGCGCCGCATACCTCATACCAACTACGTTTTCAGGCGACGGTAAACGTTAAAGTATATGCTACGGTCTAGGAATTGGCACTATCTCAAATATAACAATTTAAAATGAGTAATAAAAATATTTATTTTATACGACAAATTTAATTTCATATAAAATGAATGGTACCTGTATTTTATGATTAGATATTTAGCATTGAACATATCAAATTCAAACACTATAAAATACAGATAAAATATAAGCTCTCCTTGCGATCTGATAGATATGCCAAACGCAGGAATCACGCAGGTGTTTAAATAGAATACATGCCTTGGACCTGCGTCATCCCGTCAGCTCTTAGGCCACCACCAAAGAAAAGGTGACGGAGGAACTCCACTCTCGCCGGAACTCTCTTTTGTGTGCCCTGGGCTTTGCTCAGACGTCGCTATTCTCCCTTTACAACGTTATACAAGATTAACCCCTCATTCGAAATTCGCACAAAAGCAGCTTTGCCCTCTCTCTTTCCTGTGGTGGTGGGAAATGTATGATTTGGTGTCGTTCTAAGGCATGTGCACACGTTTGCAAGAACTGCCTTAGGGTGCCGCCACCTTCCTTGCTTGGGGTGTACTTGGGCGCGTCATAATCCGATTACGACGCCCCAGAACACACCTAGCCAGCAAGGTGGCGGCGCCTTGAGGCCGTACTTGCAAACGTGTATGCACCAACTCGTGTTTACAAACAAACCGGAACTCCCTAGTGGCACGCCACCGGCGCCGCGCTCACGCGATGGGGTGGGGGCAAGAAGCTCGCCGTCGCCCATAAACAAAGCATTGGAAAGCGATATCTTCGGCGTCAATGAGAGTCCCCGTGCTTTTTTGGGGGTTGGAATTGTTGATCATACGTCTTTCTGGCAATGTCTGACTAGTTCAGTGGCATCAGAGAAATCAACGAGGCTCGTTACGCCACAAAACGTCGCGTGAATAACGTGACATGCAGCGAATCATTCCGCGGGGACGCCGCAGAATTAACGCTAAAGCCCGATTCGCATGATGAAGTTCTGCTCGCTATTTTCAGTCATGAAGTCGCTCGGGTTCCAAAAGCTTGAACCCCAACTGAGATGCCGACGTCGATACTGAAAATCGCAAGCAGAATCGGACCATGTGAATCAGACATAACAAGTCGCTGATGGCCACTGGTAACAATGATCAACATCTCCTTATGTTTACTGTTTACACCTAGCCTACTTACGCTAACCAACCTACAAATGTACACGTCTTTTGAGGTCCGCACTTACTCATTATCGCAACTGCTGGGTCAACATTTGGTATAAGCGCTGCTGTTGTTTGAACAAGCACACGACAACAAGCAGAAACGTTTGAGAAAGCAGACGACAGCTCGAATGATCAGGCGGCCGCTTCAACTTTATGACGCACTGAACCTAGTCCGCAGGTGGTCCGTAAACCTTGGCGGTTTTTCAGCGTTCATGTTGGAATAAAATAAAATAAATCAGACTGTCTTAAGTATCCATGAAATTAACCAAAAGTCCTTCCCGCGCGAGCGATCGTGGTCCGACGGCGTCCTTTTTCACGGCCCCTATCCACGTTCTCAAAAGAACCGAGCAGGCAGAAAACACATGAAAACTAACCTTCAAACATTCCCCGACTCTTCTGGTACAGCCCGGGTCGCGGCGTTTTAACGAGACGGCCGGTTTTTGCCTGGTTTCTTCTAAAACAACAGAGGAATGTAACACTGCATGGTGACTTTCCTCCCACAGCCCGTCTAGAAGTGCGCCCGACGCGCCAGCACCGCGTCGTGACGTAACGGTATGGCACCTGGAACGCATCTCCGACTGGTGTGTTCACACACACAATTACCGCGTCCAAGAAAGTGGTCCCTCGATTTCCGTCTTATGACGTCATAGGAGTGTCGTGCTGTCGCCAGTCGCAATCCTGGCGGTGTCTCAACACCTGCAGTGATTGTGGCAGGCGCCTCTTCTGCTGCAGTTCGCTCTGCAGTGTGGCAGTCCACGGGAGCTTCGGCAGCCAGAAGTTGAGACGCCGTGAAGACAGCTACACTCGCCTTCGCTTGTGCTACTCGCAGCTTCTTTTTAACGTTTCAATGATCGACCGCCAGGATCGCGACACGCAACAGCGTGACACTTCGGCTTCTGTGACGTCATTTGCTGCCACTTGGGGACCACTTTTGATGTATGGGCGGGATAGGACGCTAAACACACCAGTTGGAGACGCGCTCCAGGCACCATAGTAACAGAGTTGAGTTCGTGTATGCACCAACTCGTGCTTACGAAGAAACCACCAGAGCGCCCCTAGCGGGACGCCACCGGCGCCGCGCATGCGCGGTGGGGTGTGGGAAAGAACCGCGTCGTCCCGCTTCAACAACCACTGATTGGATTGAGATGGCCACGTCGGTGTAAGTCCACGTGCTCTCTTTCGTGTTGGATTTGTTGATCTTACTTCTTCTTAACGATGCCTTACTACTTTAGTGGCCTGAACGAAGTTAACAAAAGTCGTTACACCGCAAAGCTTCGCGTAAATTATGCGACGTGAGGCTAGTCATTCCGCGTGAACACCGGAGAATGGATGCTAAAGCCTGACTCACTTGATCAGATTTGTGTCGCTATTTTCAGTCACGACGTCGCTCGGGCTACAAACGCATGGACAGTAGCTGCGATGTTCGACGTAGAGGCTGGGAAACGCAAGCAGAATCGGACGAAGTTAACCGGGCATAACAAGTAGGCAAATGGCCGCTGGTTACAGCGATCAACATTTCCTTGTATATACTGCTTATGCCGAGCCTACTGTACCCAACCAACCTTAAAAATAAAAAAAATAAAAACATCTTCTGACGATATTGATCTTTTCAATTCTTCGTCCCTTCATTTTTTAGACACCACTTACTTTTGTTCCGCCCTCGTCACGCCCACCATCCGTCGGAGCAAAATATTCCATAGAGTCTCCTGTTCCTGCTCTGCTTTACCTTACGACGGATTACAGATGGCACTTCTAGACATACAAGTCAAACCAATACCGTGGGAGTGTCACGTGACTTTCGCGAGGGGCGCAGTGAAGCGTTGTCACTTGGTATGTTGAATTTCGCTGAGGCGGCTCGCAACGTACGCAACAGTACATCGTAGTTCAAAAATGAGTATAGCAATGTCTAGAGAAATGAACCTTACTGGTTTGTTAGCAGACTGTCCAAATAAAAATACTGCCATGAGAAGTTCAGTTTTCATAAACGATTAATTCATTCATTCATTTATTCATTTATTCATTTGTTTATTTTTTGTGCTCAGGAACTGCTCGACGCCTTGATAATGATGCACAATTAACATACAGCAAAAAGAAGAATTCTACAAATCGACAAGAGAAAACTTGAACGCTACAAAAGATTGGTTAAAATTTATAGATTTGTAAAACAAAACTTGAACGCTACAAAAGATGGGTTAACATTTATAGATTTGTAAGAGAAAACTTGAACGCTGCAAAAGATGGGTCAAAAATGTCAATGCAGGAATCATCGAAAGTATTATACAAGGTCTGAATACGTGTCATTGGGCAGGTTTGGAAGAAATGATTAACATAAAATGGAAGAGAAATTCGCAAAAATCTTCTGGGAACATGAATATTTATCGCTGAAGTTAGGTCAGGGCAATCAATGACTCCGTGAAGGCATTTGAACAAAAATATGAGATCTCTGTCGCGTCGTCTGGCACTCAAAGTAGAACAATCGCATCGCTCTAAAAGTCGTCTATATTCAAATTAAACAGTGCGACCAAATCAGCGGTCGTACAAAATTCGAAAAAACCGTTTCTGGACTTTTTCAATTGACTCTTGGTGCGTACGCCCAATAGAATTCCACACAACTGAGGGAAACTCTAGCTTAGAACTAATTAATGAAAAATATAACTGCATAATACAGGCCGACATAGAAAACTCACGTGTAAATCTGGATATGACACCTAACGTACGAAAAGACGCGTTGACAATGTCATTGACATATGTATTGAATGGCAGAGAAGAGTCTATATAAACTCCAAGATCACGAGTGCAATCCACCCTTTGCAATGGGGCATTGCCGAGTTGGGAACAGAAATAAAAAAAAACCTTAGCTTCTTAGCAAATGACATAACAACAGTCTTAGCAGAATTAAGTGTCAGCCTGTTGAGACTACACGAATTACTCACTGATTGTACATCATCCATTACTTTCACACAGTCCTCTACAGATACTATCTGCTTAAATAACTTGACGTCATCGGCGTATTGCAGGATTTCTGAATGTAGAACACATGAGCGAAGGTCGTTTATGAAAACATTAAAAGGATCGGCCCGAGAATGGACACCTGGGGAACACCAGACAGGGTGACAAAAGGCCGGGAGAGATGCCCAAGGATACGTACAACGTTCTGTCTATCGGACAAATAATTGTGAAGCAATGTGCATAGTGTAGTAGTCATACCGTACGATTTCAGCTTTTGTAAAAGTAGCGAGCGGTCAACCAAATCAAATGCCTTAGACATATAAAAATATACAGTGTCAATTTGACCCCGCTGACACACAATAGGCGAAACGAAATTAAGAAAAGACACCATGTTTGATTCCACTTATCTTCCGCGCACAAAACCATGTTGTTAGGGGAGGATCTTATGTTTAAAAAAGCTCGAAATATGTTCCGAAAGTACTATTTCGTAAACCTTTGCAAATGAACATAATAATGAAATAGGTCTATAGTTTTTTGGATCATCTGTTCTTCCTTTCTTTTGTATCGGCACGGTTATCGCGTTTTTCCAAATCGAAGGAAAAGTGCAAGTCGACTATGAAAGGTTAAAAATATGCGTTAGAATTATATAGTCACATTAATAAAAAAAACAAGCTGTTTTTTTTTTTTGGGGGGGGGGGTGGTCGGTATAATATTTTATGATGACTGGGCGATAATGTGATCAACGGCCACTGTGGATCCGGTGCTCGACTACCACATGCAGTTGAGACAGAAACCTTCCAACGGTTACAGACCCCTTTCGAAGCTTTGAAATCTCTGCATAATGGCTGACACAAGCGCGAGCTTGCTGGGTTTGAATGCGTCCCAACTCACGAGCCCTCGTGCGGCGGGAGCACAAGTCAAAGCTCCCCGCTCGCGCTACTTGCACGCTCCGCGGTGTCGGTTGTTTTACCATTGTACAGTGGGTTTGAGTTTTAATCAATCGGCACTTGACTTTCGAAAGGGGTCTATTGTCCGTAACTTTATAAACCAGGCAAAACATTTATATATCTTCATTAAAACTATACGATGCAGCATAATTTTTCAGCCTTCGAATTAGCTTCTTCAAAGGTTTATCGAGTGAAATTTAAAGATAATTGAGGATGACTTCTTTTTTCTTTTTAATTGCTCGACTAAAGGTGCTTAACATTGACACTTTCCATATTTCGAAAACTTCCCGGCGCAGTGCAAAAAACAATTACAATTGTTGAGTGCTAACAGTTTTTGTTCAAAGTGAACAAAGCATTACATACTCTGTACAAAATAAGAACGCTTAAAAACGCTAGCACGTTAAAAAAACACTGAAAATACTGAATACGAAAAAGTTACGCAAGAGGCCAAGTTTGTCATATTCTTTTACTTTCTATATAAACTTAAAATAAATTTAATTAATAAAAATACACCGGTCGGCGTGCTTTATACATAAAAATATTCACATTGTAAAACTTTTTATTCTTCATTTATGCGGCCCCGAAATTTGTGTCTGCGCGCAATTTGAAAAAAAAAAAAACAACGTTGCTAAGCCTCCGCACAGACGCAATATTTTTTTTTACTCAAACAAGGTCGTTTTCTGAGAATGTAAGGTCCATTTTGTTGTATGGACATGTTCTGCTACCTCATATAAAAATTTCATCGAAAACAAAAAAAAATGCACGAAAACCTTTATGACCATCTATCTGAACACTGCCTCGTGTAAACGCGTCATCATTGCTTTTAGTTGTTAAAACTTTTTTAAACGTAGCTTAAACGCGTCGTTCGAAATAAATTTGCCTCTCATCCTTTGTCAACGTTGACCTTTTTTCCAGTTCTCACGTACCCTATGGGTGGCGATGCTGGCCGCATTGCCAAGAGTCTGCTGTCAAAGGAAAGTAGGTAGAATACACAGGCAACGGTAAACCTGTTCTGAACGAACTGCTGTCACAGGCAGCTTAAGAAAGGCAAGGCGTGGCGAGTCAGTGGGATTGCGACACCTGGTGAGAAGAAGGTCCGAGTACACATCACGAGGAAAGAAGCGAGATTGCATTAAGCCACGCTCTGTGTTTCTTAAGCTGTCAGGGACATTCTTTTTTTAGCTGTGGGGGCGTGGAAAATTCGGAAAATGCCTTGCTAATTGTGAGCAATGAGTTGGAAAAAGGAGTTTTTCCAAAGTTCTTCTTCTAAGCACTTCTATGCACTCGTAGATGTTCTTGCACACCTACTTTCCCTCGGGATAATGCATGAGCCAGTTACTGCGATGTGCTCAGAGCATTCGAGGAATAACGAGAGGCAAACAAAAAGGACTTGATCCGGAGACGCGCCCCGAAAGGGAAACATAATGTTCCTTGTCACTGTGCAAGTGTTTTTTTTTATTTTCAGATCCACTTTTTAACGCAGAATGTGTTAAGGAGATAAAATTCGTGCGAAAATCCTTACGCTAGGATGTAACGAAAAACAGTTACACGTAGGCCAAAAAAACATGAAGCATGCATACTCTCTAACAGTCAATGACACACAAATCAAATTGAAGGCCTACTTTGTCGTGTACGTTTATTTGTTATCACGAATTTACCAAGCGCCGCAGCGAAAGCTGAATCCCCGAAATGTGCCATTCACCTCCGGTGCTTTTGCTCTGCGCCACGAGGCAGAGGTGAACGGGACCTAGATAGAAAGTTGGGCAAGTTGGTGATTCATAATGATTAAAAAACCACAAGGGAAATACTCGAGGCTCGAGAAATCGCTAGGTTAGGGCTGCAATGTGTCAGCGCACGCTCTTTATCATTATCCGAAAAAGAATTGCAGTTTCTTGACCAAGCATGACTGGTTTCGGGTGGGTGCCGATGAGTGATGCAGGAATTTTAGCCTTTTAATGATGTTTTTTAAGAATTTTACGATGAGTATTTTATATCTTCCTAACTTGTTTGTGTTGTTGCCGGTAATATATACCGAGCTGCAGCGGAAATAAGGTTCAGTTGTAAGTAGCGCTGTGTCTGTGTCTCCTTCTGTGTCCGCCGTTTTGTCGCGCTTTTTAATCATTGTATATGAGGGTCATTCCATGCCAAACGTCCCAGACGTTAAGCTCAACCACTTTCGATTTCTAAAAAAAAAAAAGAATATTCATTGCATTTTGCCGTTTTGTCCGTAGCCATGCCCTAAAATGTTTTTGACGAAACATTTTTGATGGCGTCACGCGATTTTAACTTTTAAGAATAGCGTGAAACTAGGTATCACTTCATAATTTATAAAAAGTCAAATTTTTTATGAAACACCCAGCAATTTTGTTTTTCTTAAATCTGCACGGCTTTCAATTTGCAATGTGGTTGGGCTTGTGCAGTTTTGTCTAAATTAAACATTTTTGTTTTAAAACAATTTTTTTTAATTTTTTTAATTTTTGGTTTTTTAGTGAAAATATTTAATTGCTCCGGGGACTTATTAGAACTTTTTAAAGGCTTCCCTGCAGGTATATAATCTATAAAAATATAATTCCGCAGAATTAAATATCTCGCGGTAAAAAAAAATCCTGAATTTGTCAAAAAGTACGTTTTGACGCATAAACAGCCGTTTGTTTCACCCTGAGGTGGTCGAAGTAAAAATACAAAATATAGTGGGTTTGGAAGAACAATCGATTTTCTTTTGATTCTGAAAGATTAATCAGAGTAATTTTTGTTTAAAGCAAGAAAACAATTTTTGAAGTTGTACTCTCGCCCCACAACCCGGCGTCGCTTTTCAACGCCTCTTCGCCCCACAGCACACCACTGGCGATGATAGCTGACACGATTAGGTCCAAAAAAAGAACAGAGTTTACTGCCGCTTCCCCTTGTCCGTCTTTTTAGCTGCAAGGGAAGAAACGGCGTGCATCGTGTTGATAATCGGAGGCGCCGCCAGTGCGAAGCCGTAGCAGGCCCGTTGTGCCCTTTGTATCGGAGGGCGGCTCCTCACACTCCGAAACGCGATGCCTAATCGACGGGCGGCATCAACTGACGTGGGCTAGAGTAACTGTATAGGCTCTGCTTGCAGAGACAGAGTATCGCGTTCCTTTTCCTTTTGCCGCCATCTCCGTATTGGCGGAGGAGTGGTCACGTGGACAGAACTGGATCCGATATTCGTGCGGGAAAGCGGCCTTCCAGAGCGCCGAGATTCTGGGCAACATATTTTTCGCTTGAGTTCGCAAAATATAGATCCTAGACTACAATCGAACGAACCGAAGGCTTCCTAAGTCAGTGAACATTATGTGCGTCCACTGGGTGCAATACAATCCTGTTTTTTTTTATATATAACGCGAGCGATGTTTTAGGACATTTGATTCCAAGGTATGTGAAGCAAACGACACGGAGGACGATCACGTAGCTCGCGTCTGCGGCTCTCGCGGAGTGATACGCGATACGTGACCGGCTCATCCGGCCATCTTAGCGAGTCGGTGAGCTCTCGTCCGAAAGCGAGGGGATGACGTTTTCGTCCGCCGCAATGTTTTCCTTACGCAGCGCGCCGCAGCACGCCACAGCATGCCGCCTCGCGACTGCGCCTTCGTGTCCCCTGCAAAAACCGAGCGTGGCTTCCCACAGTGCTTGGCTCCAGAATGGCACCATTGCGGTACTCTGCTCCGCAGGCGGAGCATACACAGTTACTCTAACGTGGACTTCTCAATTCGTCAGGCGACGTGGACTTCTCCATAAATATATCTTACTTCTCTATGAGAAGTAAGATATAGTAAGATATATTTATGCGAAGATGGAATTCTCAATGCGTCAGGCGACGTGGACTTATCCATAAATATGTCTTACTTCTCTATGAGAAGTAAGATATATTTATGCAAAGATGGAATATTTTCGCCTATAAACAACACGGTATTTGGATTGCTATGTAATAAGCATCATGAATATGATGCTTATTACATTATATCATGAATATTGGCTTGAACCAATGTGAAAAAATAAGAGAATGTGTAAGAATATTTGCATTTTTGATAGTTCTGTTACCAACTCTCTCGTTGCTGCAGGTGACTGTAAAAATTCTTATTGACAGTTCTGTAGGTATACTGCACAAAAGAAAAAAAAAAGGCTACAGGCCGTACAATTAAATAACATGCAGAAAAACAACTAAATTTGTGCAAAATTTCGTTTTACCGTTTCAAGAACCGTCAATTCTGCCTTGAGGTGGCCAAAAGAAAAATACGAAACGTGGTGACTTTTACAGAAGAGTTTATTGCCTTTTCTTCTTGAAAGTTTAAATAAAATAAGTTTGTTCTAAAGAGGGAAAAAAACATTCTCAAGTTGAGCTCTCGCGCCGCAACCTGGCGTCGCTTGTTGTGCCTCTTCTCTGCACAGCACGCCACCGTCGAGCCTGGCTAAGCGTGCGACGGTGTCACGGTTCGCACACACAGGTAGATAGCAGGACCTCGAGTTGTCGGGTACATCTTGGTGGGAAGAAGATTTTTTCCACTCTTGTTGCTTTATGGATTTTCCGAATTTCGACTGTTTTGCGCGGTGGTGTCCTATGGTCTTCCACTGTCTTGACACCAGCAGATGCTTAGAGCTGCCGGGTCAGAGCGTCCACAAGTAAGCTTGCTATGTCTTACGTACACATCCCAATCACTCTCTATTGCCAACGTCAGGACACTATTTAAAACAGCAACACAAAAGCCCCGTGAACGGGCAATCTCAAACGACGAGGCGATGTGGTGCTAACGAATGCGCGCCGTTGGAGGCTCACGCCTCGTTTGTGTTTAAATCGGCTTTGAAACGGCAAATTCTTGCTTCTCTGAATAGTTCCGCTTTTAACCGCAGTATGCGTGATGGCTAGATTTCACGGCGATATTGTCGCGTTTTCCTTTTAGGAGAAGTCCACGTCAGCTGATGTCGCCCGTCGATTAGGCATCGCGTTTCGGAGTGTGAGGAGCCGCCCTCGGATACAAAGGGCACAACGGGCCTGCTATGGCTACGCACCAGCGGCGCCTCCGATTATCAACACGATGCCCGCCGTTTCTTCCCTTGCAGCTGAAAAGACGGACAAGGGGAAGCGTCAGTAAACTCCGTTCTTTCTTTGGACCTAATCCTGTCAGCTATCGTCGCCGGTTGCGTGCTGTGCGGCAAAGAGGCGTAAAGGAGTGACGCCGGGTTGTGGTGCGAGAGTTCAACTTCAAAAATTGTTTCGTCGCTTTAAACAAAAATTACTTTGATTAAACTTTCAGAATAAAAATACAATTGATGGTTCTACCAAGCCCACTATACTTTATATTTTTACTTGGACCACCTCAGGGTGAAATAAACGGCTGTTTATGCGTCAAAACGCAATTTTTGGCAACTTCAGGATTTGTTTTTACTGCGAAACATTCAATTGAGCGGTTTATATATTTTTTATGAATATATACCTGCAGGGCAGCCGGTAAAAAGTTCTATAGAGTCCCCGGAGCAATCAAATATTTTTAATAAAATACCAAAAAATGTTACAATTTGCACAAGAAAAGTGTTTTTAAACAAATATTTAAATTAAACGAAACCGCACAAGCCCAACCACATTGCGAGTCGAAAGCCGTGCAGATTTAAGAAAAACATATTGTTGGGTGTTTCACAAAAAAAGCTGATTATTTATAAATTATAGTCATACCTAATTTCATGCTATATTTAAAAGTTAAAACCGCGCTAACGCTATCAAAACATTTTTCGTCAAAAATATTTTAAGACTGGCTACAAACAATGCCGCAAAAGGCCATGCATTTTTTTTAATTGAAGGTGGTCGAGCGCAACGTCTGGGACATGTGACATGGAATGACCCATGACCGTACGTATGACTCGCGCGGCATGGCGGCAGGCGACCGTCGTTCCACGCAGCTGGCTCCAGCATGACAAAGTGTAGCTCCCAGGGTGATCTATGGGTCCGGGATGAATTTATCCTTGTCTCGATTATTCCGATTAACCCGGTGAGCACGTGAGTGAGTAGTGCTTGAACATATTCGAAACGACATGAGCTCTTCGTAACCAGGCGAAACATAAGGTATAATGCACAAATAATGCACGAACCACAGATGCTGTGCTCCCTGTGTTATCAGAATGATCGAAACAAGTCTACACTTTTTTGGGGCGTTGCCATTTCAAAGGTACGCTTCTTAGATCCAAGCGAGTGGCACATCGAGTGATATAAATGAAACTAAATTCATGAGCCTCTGTAGAATACAGAGCAGCATCGATGCTGGCACACACTTCAAAGAATAAGGCCGGTTCGTTCACTTTACCGCACATGTGCAACGGAAAAAAATTAGCACAGTCACAGGTAACCGGAGCGGCAAAATCGCGACGCGCGGTGCTATCGTTCCCGACCGCGCGGATAGCGAGAGTGCCAGGCACACACCATGTTGCAAAGCGGGGGTGGCCGACAGGAAGCAGTCCATCCTAGAGCGCGCATTTTGAAAGCAATCTTATCCCTCACTTCGCAGCCGAGCGAGGCGCCAACGGGGCCGTGTGCCCGTTTATTTTATTTTTCTATTTTCTTTGCGCTGGTTTTGTGGGCAACGGTATTTACTGTATCGCTGTTTTCCCATAACCGAAAATAGACTCCTCCCGACAATCTACCCTCTGTAGGCAGCTGTGAAATCCCTGCACAATGAAGGAATAAAACCGCAACGTCACGGCACACTCTATGCGTTTGGTTGGATTAGCAGGCAAAAGCACATCCACACACTAAAGAGTTGAACGCAGTCACGTTGCACTTTCAACACTTTATAACTGGCTCGTCGGCTCCTGAAAAATAAAAAAAGAAGTAATAATAAATGGGCTCACATGCGCAACCACGTTGGCGCATCGCTGGGTGGAAAGTGAGGGACAAAATAGCTTTCGAAATGCAGGCTTTAGGATGGGCTGCTTGCTGCCTGCTAACCCCGCTTTGAAACATGAAACGTGCGTGGCACTCTCGACATCTGCCCGCTCGGGAATACTACCACCGCGTCTCTCCGATTTCGCCACTCCGGTCTTTGGTGGATTGTGTTAATCGTTTTGTGTTCCAGCTGCACAACGTGCACCTGGCCATAGCCAGCAGACAAGGGAAGGATGTTAGCGAAAGACAAAGCTTGGAATAAAACAGATTTAGCCCCGAAAGACGCAACGTCGCGTGACAAATTGACCTCATACTGCCACGTGAGGTCCTTGTGTCACGTTGCGTTAGTGTCACGTCCGTCACAGTGTAAGGGGCCTCACAAAATACCTAGGAATACTATGCATTTACAATGTCTTTGGGATGCGTAACAGTGTCACGTGACCCTCTGACGTCATGTAGTCTGCGTACCACGGGCACAAAATACCCAAAGCTGGCCCTATAAATGTTCCGCATTTAATAGTAGCATGACTTTGAAGCGTGCTCAAACACAGCCTGCACCCCCCCCCCCCCCAAATAAAAAAGAGTGTTTTTTTTGCAAACATAAAGGAAGTGTTGCCGAATGCACCTTCTCCGCCCAAATGCAGTGCTAGCGCTCCACCGTTACCAGGAGTAACGGTTATCTTATTCAAAAGTTATAAGCGATTTTCTGAAAATTTCAATAAGAAAACGAGGACAGTTCCTTGTAGCTGGCACCATTCATCTCCATGTATTCAAGCTCCCGCTTCGTCGGCAGCCATTTTACTGTTGAAAGTTTAAGAAAATCACATAATTTTTGAATAAGAAAACGGTAAGATCTCTAATTTTGGCATCCGGTTCTGACTGCAAGCCCTACAAATGGGCGAAGGATGAGAGTGCCTGGATGGACGGTTTATTTGCTCGCTAAAATAAACCATGTGAATTGTTTGGGGAAGCCCTGTATATGTGCAGTAGAAACTAAGATATGACCACACTTACAATACCAACACAACAAAACTGTTATGACATGAAATTTTGTATAACCGTCTTGGTCTGATATCGTTACGAATGACAATTGGTGAGGTGACGAAAACTGAAGGAAACTAAACGTTTGATGGGGCGAACGTGTGCCAAAAACAAAATAGAAGAAGGCTAGTGTCGATGGTGCCGTAACAACAGGACCGAAAGCTGGGCGAGACTGACTTATACGGCACGGCGCAGCTTCTTCTAAGCCTTCTCTGGGAGCCAAGAATATTCTGCGTCGATCCTTCTCGTACATAAACAAGCTAGATGGTTCTCTGATTTTCTCGATTCTTCTACTTACATAAAGAGAAGGGAAAGGACATAGAGTGCCGGGAATAGAATCCGTGCAACTTGCGTTTGAGCCCAGCGCGCTGCCGACCCGGCTGCGTAGGCTTTTTTTTTTCTTTATATATTAGGCTACATAAGTGCCCGGAAATATTTCTAGACGCCGCTGCCTGGTCAGCGGAAGTGAATAGTGCTGTTAGGAGTGTCGGAAGATAGCTTTGTTTTATAGAAGTACCTAAACGTGGGGGTAGGCAGTCATTTTATGGGCGGTGCAAAACCTTTATATATTCTAGAATACGCATATGTACTATGAGTACGATGATAATGCAATTAAAACAAAGGTGCAAGCGAGCTGGACAAAATGAGCGATAATAAACTCTAAGGAAAGAACGAATGCGGATATTTTTTAGTCGCGCACCAGTCATCTAGCTGTGTTTGGAGATTTGTTTTTGTCTTTTGTCCCCACTGTTCCCCTTCCAGGGATTACTATCGGTATGAATACGTTCAGTAGCGCAGCTTTGTTAGAAAAATCAAAGAATTTAATATCCTGCATCATATACTTTAAATAATTTCAAGCTGAAAAAAAGATTGCTTGAATTAACCAAGGTATATAAATGATTCGTTTATTGTTAAATTTAAAAAAAAACTGTATAGGATTTGTGTGAGGTAAATATTGATCTGTGTGGAAAACAAGCGCCCCTTCAGTATGATTTCATATCTATTAGTTTAGTCTCCGGCATACTTAACCTTGTATTGAGCCGACTTCGTTCTTTGTTTACGCTCCACGCCACGTCGTACCCTAGAAAAATCGCGCATCTGACCGCAGTTTAGGAGCGTTATATGAAAAGCCTGACAGTTCACTGCTGTTGTCTCTGCAATTATCATTACTGTGTCCCAACTACAGAGCAGTATTCTATTTCAATTACAGAAATGACGGCCTGGATTGCTGTGTGCATACTCTACGATCATAAATACACCACTATAAATCCTTATTCTTCGATTCCTGAAGTTTTTCAGGTCTATCTTAAAGTCTTCGTAAAAGCTGTAAGTGCTCGTAAAAGCTATAAGTTCTCGTAAAAGCTGTCTCTAACATCTTTGAAATGGCGTTTTTTTTTCTTCATAAATTTAAACAAGTGCGTGTGTGCACAACCATCTTGCAACTAAATTGCATATCAGATCGGGCGTAATTAACGATATGCTATACTTGTATTTTCAGGCCGAGTTGCGTTATCGAGATCTAGAAAATACCAACGTTATTCTGTCAGTCACGCGAATCGAAGAACACAAGGTACGTAACAAAAAATAAGTTTCCCACAAATAAAACTTATATTTGTATTATGGTGTAATACGCCAAAAACAACACGGACGAAAACGAAAACAAAAACGAAAACTGGACAGGTTGCGGCGTACCCCGCGTCCTGTCCAGTTCTTTCTTCATTTTCGTCCGTGCTTTCTTGGCGTATTACACCGTGATGCAAAAACTAGCCCAACCAGCCATCATTATCTATATTTGTACTGGGCGGCGCATAAGAAACGAGATCCGTGTTTTCGGAAAATTCAATGAGAGTAAACGCAACGGAATCCTCAAGCTCCAGGATAGAGGAACCTGGGCCAGTTGGTATTGATTCATAATGAAAAACAGAACGCACAAAAAAGGGAAACGAGTAAGGCGAGGATAACCAACAGGCGAGTTCTCACTCTCAGCTGAAGGTTTATTTCTACAATCCGTAGCAGGAGGCATTACCCAGTCCGCTCATGCGCCTCAAAATCTGCTAGAACATTACGCTTTAGGCTGGAATAAGCTGTCTAAATAAAAATGTTAGACTGATGAGAGTACCTATACTCCTAACAATTAGAGGCTTGTTAAATTTTACGTAAAATATTAGAATATTCCACGTCCACCTTTTATGAGAAGCTTGTGAAGAGTTGTTTTTTTCACCCAGGTACTAATTTGGTTTACCCTTAATAAAAAACAATATCATAAAAAATTAGTTCATTTTCGGTTATAACCATTTTTCTTTTACTACTGAATTTCTTTACTTTAATCATGAGAAGGACGTATACTGAAGGATAATATTCCAGAATACATAAACGTCGCTGCTAGACAATTAGTACATGGGTGAAATATTCGACGACATTTTTATTGACACGAACGTGTACCTGTAATCTCACTTCCGTAACACTTCTACGGTTTGGATAACCACGTTCGGTGGTTTGTTGCGGAATTGCGTTAGCTTACATTTTTCCAAGACGCTTAACGACAAAAAAAAATATTTACGCCGTAAAACTGAGCGGAATATATTTTACCGCCCGAGTCCCACCCGACTTCGTGACAAGAGAGACGAATAAACAACAGACACCGACGTGCAGCATGCACACGAAGGTACCTTTGGCAGGCCTGCACTCTCTAGGTGCTCGAGAACTAGGCACGGCTGATTGCAAACCTACTAAACCACGGCCGGTCAAGGGTAAACAGACGCGCTTTCTTACGACATACAGATTGGGGGTAGTTTCTCCTTACCACCACAGCTCAGTGGGGTCGCTGCGATCTGACCCCCCCCCCCTTCCCCTAGAGACACTATATATGCTCCGCTAGCGGAGCAGAGTGTGTCGATGTGCTCCCAGGGCGGCCATGTTGCACCCAATCTGTTGAAATAAGGCTTACTGCCCTTATTTCAACACTCGTCAACCCCACACACAGTGAAGTGGACGAGGTCTAAGCGGTTACATAAGAACCTCTTCCTTGACGCTAACTGCCGTGAACCCCACAACACAGTCAGCTGGACAAGGTCAAAGTGGCTACAAAAGATTTCCAGCGGCAGTCTCGAACGAAGCTATTTACAGCGGGCGTCCCTGACTTTGAGAGGGTACGTCAGTGTTGCCCGACTGCGCTGGGCTGTGGGTTTTCTAGTCAGTGGGCTGTGGCAGCCTGCGTAGGCGCACTCCCGGACGGTGGTGGAGGCTAAACTGCCGCGTTCTATTTTGTATTTTGTCTTCTATGGCGAATATAATTTCTCGCGGTTTTTAAGAATGCACTGTGCTATTTTTGGGAACAAAGACAAAGAAATGAAAGCTGTTTTGGTGAGTCCGAGCGCGACGGAACAAATGGAACTGGAATGTTTGTTTCATATTATGTTGATCTTTTTGCGGCACCATACACTCAGCCGTGTCAATCTACAAAGGTTTTAACCGTCGGAAATATTTGAACACACTGGATATTCGAACTGCATGGATGTTCCCCGCCCACAATATGAAAATCAACCAGTCTTATCAATCGAACAAGATATATTGTACGTACCTCACAGTGCCGCGTGATCCGAACAGGATTTGAGAAAGGTCTCAAATAATACAGCATATCTAATATACAGTGTCGACGATAGTCACTTCACGACGATCAGACAAAATTCGGCGTGTTTTGGGGCCATGTAGAATATAGCTGCTTTTTTGCACAGCTTCAAAGCAAATAAATGAACCTGTCAATTTCGTCTCCACACCCCGGACCCGGATGCCAGCATTTTTCGCGAAGACCCGGAACGTAGTTGGGAAGGCTCTTTGGAGATTATCTCAACGGAAATAATCCTTCAAGAACGTCGAACTGCCTGCGTCGCGGGCTGCTTGACGTTCGCTCTCTTCGCTCGTATCCTGCGAAGGCCGTACATGCTACGAGCCCTGGTACTTTCTGGTTCTCACACACAACGGGTAGGCATCATAAAGTGGCAAAGAAAGTAAAACTTCTAAGATAAACCGGCGAACTCCGAATGCAAACTGCAGGTGGGGAACCACGTTGACCGGGTTTTCACAGCTCATTCAGGTGGCAGAAATTTCTGGCTGATAGGGGTCACCCGATTCGCAAAATGGCGGCAGCCAGAGCGCTCTTTCTGCACAGGTCTATACTGACCTTTGAGACCTAGACAGGAAGAAAAGGCCGCATCTCCGTGTCTAACACAATTAAGGGCATACTTACACAGTTTCCGGCGCTTGTTTTACGAATCGTTTATTTAACTAATACTTAGGCCGGATCTTTCTTTTTTTTGGCAAGTATTCTACCTTCGCCCACTTTGGAAAACATTTGGTGGACTCATCAAGGTGTTTCACATTTTAAAACTATTCCAGGAATTCGGGACATCGACGACTTGTGTCATCTCTTGGCAGATCTGTGCAAAGAGATAAATGATAATAAAATCTACCCGATAAAAATAAAATGCCAAAGAGTTCTCACAGAGATTTTGAGCTAAGCTGGATTTATTTGTCCAAAACAATTTTCCTTACACTACGACTGTCTTTGTAGATTCCTGGAGAAAAATCGATTTGCTCCATTGACTCTCATAGAAATCTCCGTTGCGTTTTTATGTATCTAACTGGCGTGTACGCTGGTTAGATATTTATGTATCTAACAGCGTTCACTCAAGTTTATAATTTATGTATCTAACAGCTTTTACTAAATGTATCATATCTGCACTTGAGCGCTTCGTTCCTAAGAAAGGTCCCCAAACAACTCGGTATCCTCACTGGTATTCTTTCGAGCTGAGATCAACTTTAAGATCCAAATTGCATTATCATAGGGAATATAAGGCTTCGGACTCAGCGTTCTGGTACGCCAAATTTTCCAAGTCACGTGCGCCGGCAAAGTCGTTGTTGTAGAGCGATAAGAGAGTGCACCATGAGTGCACCCATTGCAGTTCTGGAGGAACGTCAAGAACGGTACAGCCACAACTTCATCCACAACAAACATCGCTGACTCGTCTGGAATTCCATTCTACTTCGTTCCACCTTAGGTCCGAGCGCGGCCGATGCTATGAGCCGAAGGGCCAATCAAAACAGCGCAAAAAGCGCAACGTCATGTTGTGCTCTTTGTGCTTGATAGGACTGACCTGGTGGACGGGCACGCACAAAGAGACGGCAAATACCGGCTTGTCCTATCAACTGCAGAGAAAACGCCATGACGTTGGGCCTCTTTCGCTGTTTGATTGGCCCTTCGGCTCATAACATCGGCCGCGATCGGACCGAAGCTGAAACGAAGTACAGTAAACCCGAAGATGTAGCGAACGTTTTTGCGAGCTATTTTGCCTCTGTGTATTCTTGCAGCCAGAATGGTTTATCTGCGCCTGACGTTGCTGACAGTGGTAGCGATTGCCTATCAATTCCATTATTTGAAAACGCTGACATTAAACTTGCAATCCAAAAACTAAAACCTAAGTTATCGGTCGCATTTGACGGTATCCCGAGTTTTATTGTCAAAGGATGCTCTTCCATTTTCACACCCATTCTAACGCATATTTTTAACCTTTCATTGTCGACTTGCACTTTTCCTTCGATTTGGAAAAACGCGATAACCGTGCCGATACATAAGAAAGGAAGAACAGATGATCCAAAAACTATAGACCCATTTCATTATTATGTCCATTTGCAAAGGTTTACGAAATAGTACTTTCGGAACATATTTCGAGCTTTTTTAAACATAAGATCCTCCCCTCACAACATGGTTTTGTGCGCGGAAGATCAGTGGAATCAAACTTGGTGTCTTTTCTTAATTTCGTTTCGCCTATTGTGTGTCAGCGGGGTCAGGTTGACACTGTATATTTTGATATGTCTAAGGCATTTGATTTGGTTGACCACTCGCTACTTTTACAAAAGCTGAAATCGTACGGTATGAGTACTACACTATGCACATTGCTTCACAATTATTTGTCCGATAGACAGAACTTTGTACGTATCCTTGGTCATCTCTCCCGGCCTTTTGTCACCCTGTCTGGTGTTCCCCAGGGGTCCATTCTTGGGCCGATTCTTTTTAATGTTTTCATAAACGACCTTCGCTCATGTGTTCTACATTCAGAAATCCTGCAATACGCCGATGACATCAAGTTATTTAGGCAGATAGTATCTGTAGAGGACTGTGTGAAACTAATGGATGATGTACAAATCAGTGAGTAATTGGTGTAGTCTCAACAGGCTGACACTTAATCCCACTAAGACTGTTGTTATGTCATTTGCTAAGAAGCTAAGGCTTTTTCATTTCTGTTACCAACTCGGCAATGCCCCATTGCAAAGGGTGGATTGCACTCGTGATCTTGGAGTTTATATAGACTCTTCTCTGTCATTTAATACACATGTCAATAACATTGTCAACGCGTCTTTTCGTACGTTAGGTGTCATATCCAGAATTACACGTGAGTTTTCCATGTCGGCCTGTATTATGCAGTTATACTTTTCATTAATTAGGTCTAAGCTAGAGTTTTCCTCAGTTGTGTGGAATTCTATTGGGCGTACGCACCAAGAGTCGATTAAAAATGTCCAGAAACGTTTTTTTTTCGAATTTTTTACGACCGCTATGTTGGTTGCACTGTTTACTTTGAATATAGAAGACTTTTAGAGCGATACAATTGTTCTACTTTGAGTGCCAGACGACGCGACAGAGATCTCATATTTTTGTTCAAATGCCTTCACGAAGTCATTGATTGCCCTGACCTAACTTCAGCGATAAATATTCATGTTCCGAGAAGATTTTTGCGAATTTCTCTTCCATTTTATGTTAATCAATTCTTCCAAACCTGCCCCATGACACGTATTCAGACCTTGTATAATACTTTCGATGATTCCTGCATTGACATTTTTAACCCATCTTTTGCAGCGTTCAAGTTTTCTCTTACAAATCTATAAATTTTAACCCATCTTTTGTAGCGTTCAAGTTTTCTCTTGTCAATTTGTAGAATTCTTCTTCTTTTTGCTGTATGTTAATTGTGCATCATTATCAAGGCGTCAAGCTGTTCATGAGCACAAATATATAAACAAATGAATGAATGAATGAATGAATGAATGAATAAATGAGTTCACCCAGGATACCTGAGGGATAATTAATTAGTTCTTCATATCTTTCTCTGCAAAAGTGTCTTGCCTGTTCCACTATAATACTACAGGAAAGAACACTTTGCATTTTCAAAATTATATTAATATAAACAACGTTTTCGCGATTTAAAAAAAAATTAATACTGCATTCACATGTTGGTAGTTGAGCAGATGCGTACAGTGCTTCAAGTAAAACGAGCTGTGAAAACAGAAGAAGTGCCAAAAAGTTTCAGAAAAAAAAAAGAATAATAGTCACTCCTTTATGCAACAACTTCAAATGGAAGGCGAAAAATGACAACGATGGCTGTGTGACAATAGGGAATTTCAGCAAACCGTTACCGTGTATGGCGTACCGCACGGCAGCATTTGAAGCATTCTTTTGAGCGTGCGCCCCGCGCGGTGTAACCCTGGTGCGCTCCTAAAAGCATGCTTCAAAGACTTTGGTAGTGCGGTACGCCGCACACGATAACGTTTTGTAAAAGTCCCCACCTTTAGTAAGGCTATTCCAGTGGTTTACTCTTCGCGGGAAAAAGGTATACATAAAGCAGGTATTACATCTACTCAAAGTGTTGAACTAAATAATTCCCCGGGAACTTTGGTGGATCCGCTCTGGTAGTTGAGATAAGAGGTATTAAATGTGGCTACTTCAAAAAAATCACGTTCCAAAAAAAAACTACGAGTTTTTTTTTTGTTGTTGTTGGTATTTTTTTTTAGTAAGTGCGGATTTGCCAACAATTTTCACGATTCAACTTATGCGGCCTACAACAATTGAAGTGTGCACCCAAATACATGTACTACTCGTTTACCCGGGAATTTCGCAGGACTCGCCCCGATTCTTGAGATAAGAGGCGCTGAAGTCAGCCATTTCGACTGAACCCCTCTCCATAGGAATGAACCGGCGATAGTCTTTACGAACTACGCTTCCTCTTGAGACCTGCATTGAATCGATGTTAACGGCTTGAAATAATTTAAATGCATAGCATAATATATGAACTTCGTGATTTCTAGTGAACTTTGCTATATTCGACATGGGCTTTGAAATAAGGGTGGCTGAATTGGGCTTCTTTTACAAAAACTGACCAGAAAAAACAATCGCCAGTTTTTTTTTTTACCCGGTGTTTTTACTTATTATTTATTTATTTATTTATACTGTTAGGCCGTAGGGACTGTTACATGAGTGCAACTGAACACAAAATAGAACACTAGGTAATACACATGAAGGCACATTTTTGAAGACCACAACTCACGAAAGACAAGAGTACACTATTTTGGTAAATCACCCTAAATACACAACAAAAACAACATTTTACGTATAATATCTTCTCACTGCTAAATTTACAAGAGCGTACGCTGCTGAGCGTGCAAAACAACATCGAGCAAAGGCAGAAAAAAAAAACACAAACACATGAGCAGATAATAAATGGAGTCACAGCAGTCCCAATCCATTCAAGTATCAAAACCATATAATCGAATATAATACGATATATAATCGTTTTTTTTAATGGAAAGGAACCTAAATTCATATGTATTTATTTTGTTGTCATCTGTGAACGTGGTCCATCCACAGACGAACTACGTCCCGACGGCAGCGGCAGCGGAAAATTGACAAGACGTAAAGACGGGAACAGAGGCAGCTTTACTTTCGAAAGGATCCAATATATACACGGTTTCCGACACAGTATCGTCAACCTGCGTACGGCACTAGCGCTTACTACATCTCCCCCCTGAGGCCCTTGTACAGTTGTATATAAAGAGAGAGCCATGCACTCAGCGGAGTAAAGCAAAACATCACAAGTTAAGTCTGTGTTGAATATTACAAGTTCAGACTTTTGCGAGGGATCACTTGGCTCCAGAAACGTATGGTATACCTCGGGCCCGCGCCGACACCACTAGCTCTTGGTAATGCCTTGAATGGCAGCGACGGCACGTACGGCGAAAGCACTGCACGATGGGGTGAGAAAGCCGCACCGACGGTGTACGAACCACCACGGGATGTTGCACCTCGACCGACGGGAGAACCTGGAGCCGGCGGGTTCGGTAGCGGTTAACTCTCGTGTTGGCGAGAGGGCACCATACTTTGTCGCGTGTGCTGCAGAGCCGCTCCGTTGTCCGTCTCAACCATGTACGAGCTTGGACGCTGTGTCGGACTTAGAACCGCTGTTTTCTGTCGATCCCGCTGCACCCAGACACGGGCGCCCACCTGAAGTTTTGGGCATTCTCGGGCCTGGGGACGGTCATTGAAGTCGGCAGCCTGCGTCTTGCGGTAGCTGGCATCCCTGGCAGCCATGACGTCTTTTTTGGGCCAAGGGGCTGCAGCTGTTCCTCAGTCTTCGGCGGTCGCGTTCTGAGCTGGCGTCCCATCAGCAGTTGCTCAGGGCTGAAGCCTGGAATGCCTTGCGTGTCCAGGTACCTTAGGAGCGCCAAGTAAGTGTCCTTCCTTTTGCGAAACAGGTTTTTGATAATACGAGTCATCCGTTCTACCTCTTCGCTCGGCGCGGGGAACTTCGAACTTCTCGCTACGTGAGCGAAGCCGTACGATTTCGCGAAACCAGCAAACTCCTGAAACAAAATCAGCAGAACCCATCCTTTGGGAATGATTATCTACGTTAATGCGAATAGCATCAAACGGTGCGGAGTTTTGCGCGTTCGTCAGGTGGCCGGCACACTCTAGATACGCCAGCCCACTCTTGAGGCGATTCTAAATTTGTTGACACTTTCACAGCCCTGCGCACGATCTCCGCAGCCCAGCACGTGCGTTTGTGTCACTTAGGAAGGCGAGCAAAGCACGCGCCATACGCACAAACACTCAAAATGGTACCGACCAGACTTTCTGGCGTCTCAGCTAGTCTCAACCAACGGTACTCTAACGGTTGTTTATATCTTTACCATAGGACGCGCTTACAGCGCTGTCACAGCTACCGGTGCGCGCGCGTTCCATGCACGAGGGCTCATTCCGCTCTCGTGAGGCTGAGCTAGAGGTCTCCCGAGCGCAGGAGAGGGTGAGCTAGAGGGAGAGGGTGAGCGCGGGAGAGGGTGAGCTAGCCCTCGTGCATGGAACGCGCGCGCACCGTAGCTGTGACAGCGCTGCAAAGCGCGTCCTATGGTAAAGATATAAACAAATGTTTAGAGTGCGGTGAATGACTGCCTTCATAGCTCTGTGGTTAGCGCGTCTGCCTGCTGATCAAAGGGTCAACGGTTCGAATCCCAGCCGGCGCCGGTCTTTTTTATTTATTTATCGACCCGCGGCGTAAGAGGTTAGATAGCCAGATAGATATATAGATAGATAGATAGATACATAGACGAAAAGTGCGTGAAGTATCCAAAGAATGCTAAAAACGGAGGGCCGTTGTCGGATTGTATGGCCTTAGGAATTTTGTGGCGAGCAAATATCCTTTCGAGAACCTCGATGACCTTCCCTGCAGCAGTGCTTCCCAACATCACCACCTCTGGGTATCAGGAGCAATAGTGGAAAAGCAGGACAAGGGTGTGACCGTTTAATTGGAAATGGTCAACGCCAATGATTTCCCGTGGATCACCCGGGAGGCTTGTGCTTTGGGTTTGCGCCAAGTTAACTTGGCACGGCACACACTTTTCGAAGTTTTACATGACCAGTTGATACAGACATTTATCTGGAATCACCAGAACCGACTCACGGGCCCTGGCTTTGCAGTAATATATTCCTTGATGACCTTCGTGAACAAAAGCCCACGTCGACGGGTGGAGCAAAGTTGGGATCACAATCCAAGTTTCCTTCAGCAGAAAACCGTTGCAAATTAAGAGTTCGCCTGACACTGGTGTATACTTGGCTAGATGTACGGTACTTTCCCTTCCACGGCCCACCACGATGACCAAGGGAAATGGGGGAATGCACCAGCCATCCGACACTTGGGCCATCTTTAGATCTTCCAGCGGAACCGGAGGCACGTCGGACAAGTCCTCCACGTTATCAGCCATAAACAGTTCGAGGCAGTGCAGCCTTCCGGTTGCACGCAAAGTCTTTCAAGGAATCCGAGACAGCGTGTCAGTCGTTGCTAGAAGCCTCCCAGAGACGTGTAGCCTCATGAACCCGTACCGCACGAGCTCCAGACGATACCACTCAATCCGTGGTGGCAAGATGTCGAGCTCCATCGTGACGAAGAGAGAGACCAGAGGCGGGTGATCCGCCTCGATTTCGAACGAGATTTCCCGCACGTACTCGTCGAACCTATGTACTGTCCGGGTAGCCGCCGAAGCCTCCTTCTTTGTTTGGCTGTAACGCTGCTCGGTTACTGTCACAGCTCTCGATGCGAAGTCGACAGGTCGTCGTTCTCCCGTCGGCTGAGTCAGGAACAATACTGTACCCAGTAGAAGATACTTGCATCCGCGTAAATAACTGTTGTGTAGGACGGCTGGTACTTCGCCATACAGCGATCCGACGTGAGCATCTCCTTCGGGCCAATAAAGGCGGCGTCTTGATCGGGGGTCCAGGTCCACTTGGGTCACGTGGGGAAGAAAGCGGGACAAGGGGTTGACCATGCTGAAAGGCCGTCGCACCCACGCGACATCCGTCGGTGGGCTCATGTTTTTCACCGCACACAACTTGCCGGAATCCGGTCCTACCCCTAAGCAGAGATAACGACGACAAGGAGGGGCACCTGGGAAATGTCAAAGCGGCACTTATCCTTGTTGAAAGTGATGCCTGTTTTGGAGAGACGCGGCTGGATCATCAGCACGCCCTGGTAGTGCTGATGATCCTTCGTTCTTCCTTCGTTCCTTCCTTCGTTCTGCCGAACACTAGGATGACGTCAATCATGTTGACTGTTTTTCCGGGGCCTTCCAAAATTCGAGCCATCTTTCTTTCAAAGAACGCGGGGGCTGACGTGATGCCGAACGGAAGCCGTAAGAAGCAGTACCGGCCAAATGGCGTTATAAACGTCGTAAGCTCTTGCGAGTTTTCGGACAGCTTCTCCTAGTGTAAACTGGACGTAGCGTCCAGCTGCGAGAGTACAGCTGCGTAGGCCAGGAGTTTCAAGACTTGATTCATTATGGAAAGCACGTGGCGATCTTACAACAGGACTTGATTGAACTTGGTCAGGTCAACACAGCCAATAACCACCAGACGACTTCGGAACCACGACCAGCCATGCACACCAAAATTACTATTAATGACTTGCCGAATGACTCCGTCATACTCCAGCTTGCTGTGCTCCATTCGTTAAACCTCTCGCAGGAGTATGGGGACGGGGTGTAACGCTGAGTGAAGAAGGCTCCCCATCAGGATGTTACCGAGTCGTGCACTCTTTCTTGAGCGTTTCGACACCTTGGAAGATCCCGTGCAGTGCCGGTATCTTCACGTCATCGAAAACTTTACGACGCCCAAGGCGTGGATGGTTCGAATCTCATCTGAGCACACCGAGAGACTTGACGACGTAATGACGCTGACGACTGGACTTTCCCTGTCAAGAAAGTGTAGCCATGAAGGAGCCCAAGACTTGCTGCGACTGGCCTCCCGGTCCGGTCAGCAAGTCGTCAACTGCTTCGAGTAGGAGGAGCAGGTTCGGCAATGCTTCCGAGATGGCAGACGCCTCAACGCCGGCGTCTACCTTGAACGTTTCAGTCTAATAGTCGACCGTAACCCCAACGTACTTGCCCTTCACAGGCTTGAGAACAGCGTGACGCTATGGGGTCACCACTTTGCTATGCTTCCGCTTGCGATCGCGACACACGTCCGCAAAGTGGCCTTTCCTTTTTCAGTACTAGCACTGTGACTGTCGAGCGGGACACTCCGAACGCGCGTGAACAACTCGGCCGCAGTAACCGCGGGAATCCGCGTCGTTATATCGAAGTGTAACGGACGCTGACGCATCAACGAAGAGCTTCGTTGCCTTGACCTGGCGAGGCGGGCAGCGGCCAGACTTTGTTGCGCCAATGTTGTTGTTGGCAACGCGTGCCTTACTTTCCGACTATTATTCATTTATTTTATTATTTTTCTACAGCGAAGCTGTATTTGACGCGTTGGTTGGGCTTTTTTTGTTTTCGTCGACAGAACAGTAGTCGACAGAAAACCATCGCGCGCGCCTTATCCTCTTTCGCGCGCCTTATTTCTATCATGTTGTTTTGACTAGAGTGCCTCGATGTCCCTCTGCTTAGGGTGATGCCATCGTTTGTAGTACCCGACGCCGACAGCACGCGCTCACAGGAAAAATACAAAGAAATAGCAGGAAACAAAATGTCGCTGTAGCACAGTCAACGCCACGAGCGCGTGCAGGGACACGCTCTTTCACGCGCTTGAGAACAAAAAATAAAAATAAACGTTAGAAACAAAATGGCCAGTTGTCATCACCCCAAGCAAAGCGCACATGAAGGCACCCTAGTTTTGACACTTGTTTTAATAAGAAAACCCCAAAACAAGTTTCAAAACCACATGAGAGATGACAAGGCGCGAAGAAACAATGGGAAGCACGTAGCTCTCTCCGCTTGCGTTTCTTGGTAAATATTGCGATAGCATAAGCTGGCGCGGCAACGTCAGAGTACGATGTGTGGAGTGACGTCACTAGACCCGCTGACAATGCGAAGCAAGTAGCGCTATCCAAGTGCGTTTCTCGGTAAATATTGCGGTTGAATAAGCTGCGGCGGCTTCGTCAGCGTACGAAGTTTTTCATATATACAAACGTTTTGATACAGTGCATTTGGTTTTCTTTTGTTAATCATTTGGTACAAACAAGAACTGCCGCTTGCGTCCCAGGCGACTTGCAACGTACCGTTTTTGCAAGCCTGTTGAGCTTGCTTATGTGACCACAGTGCTAGAAAGCATAAATTCTACACGGACAAGAAAGTTGGAGATTTAACGAGGGCCTTCGGCTGTACAATAGTTCATTTTAAAAGAGGCAAGGTGGTTTACAAGGATACTCCAGACATTTATTAAAGCCTTCGATCATCTAAATCATAATTTGTTAATAACAAAACTAGAAACATAGTTTTCGTGGACTGCTATCAACTTTAAATGCGTCATATCTTTCACATCATAAGGAATACGTCCATATAAATGGCAATTCTTCTAATATAAAACCAGTTTAATCTGGAGTTGCCCAAGGAAGTATTCTGGATCCTTTTTTGTTTAATTTTTATGTCAATGATATCGTGAACTTAAATAAAAATATCAATTATGTAATTTACGCGGACGACACTAGTTTACTATTTGCAGGTATTAACTGTAATGAACTAATAAAAAGCGCCAATGAAACTCTTAAAGACATTGTTAAGTGGTGTAGCTGTAATGTTCTAAAAATTAATGATAATAAAACAAAAGCGGTTTTATTTCACCCAAAAAACAAGATTGTTACTTTTACTTGTGATATCGTTTTAAATTCGACTAAAATTGAAGTCCTCACTAGCTTTAAGACTTTTGGTGTTGTATTCACGGATCAAATGCGATGGGACGATTATATTAATTATATTTTGCTTAAACTATCGCGTGTCGTTGGCTTGATGTATCCACACCGCCATATTTTGCCAAGAAGTGGCAAACTTTTAATTTATACTCTTTATTTTTTTCTCATATAAACTACTGTCACCTAGTTTGGGGTAATAGTACAAGTACAAACTTAAATAAAATACTTCTGTTGCAGAAAAAAATGCTAAGAAACATTTCCAATGTCCCATACGACCACCCTAGTGAACCCTTATTTAAAAGTTAAAAATTAATTAATGTTAATACTATATATAAATATCATTTGTGTGTTATAAATCTGAAGTAAAAAAATAATCTTAATCTGATTGACCTGGGTTCTCTTGGTCCAAAAGAGCATACTTACCCCACTCGAAGTTTGAAAAATTGGAAGTTACCTAAAATTAGAACGACCTATGCTGAGCAAATGTTATCTTATACGCTTCCAAACCTACTCAATTTTTTTAGCTTCAAAAATATTGATCCCATTAAGGCATCGAGAAAAGATATTCGAGCATTTTTTTCCAGTGTGGTTTTTTAGTAGTACTTTCGAGGGTTTTGAGATATATACTTCGTGTTTTCTGTGGATATATCTAAATGGATATATGTATGACAATTTCTGTGTATGTATCCTCTCCATGTATGTATGGTATAATCATGTATTACATAAATACATAGTTACATAGAACTCTCACTGTGCGTATCATGTTACTAAGAAAAACGTACATATTTCCGCCTGAATACTTTTTGAGTGTCATTGCGTCTTGTTTATTTTTTCTTCTGCCACTGCTGTTTGTGTGAAAGGGGGCCGTGGACTCGTCAAGCTGCATGATGCAGCATTTTTCTCGTTCTCCCTCAATCATTTGTTTGATGGAAAAATAAACATTATTACTATTATTATATCAACATATCTCGCACTCCTCCGCTCTTTTGGCGTTTACCTGGAGAATCGGTGGTTAAATGTTTTATCTACATTTGAAGCAGCGGTGTCAAGGTGGCCTTTGTTCATTCTTTTTACAAACAGGAAGTTCTCTCGGACGTAAATGACTGGAGGGCCACCTTATGGCGTTTTCCATAAAAAAGGTCTATGGTACAGTGGGCAATCGATGCAGGTGATACCACAGCTTCGCTGGTCAACCGCCTCCGCAACGTGAATTGGAGCCCCAACATTTTTTTTTTGCTCGGCATCTTTGGCCTGTTGTGCCTGCGTCCAAGCTTTGACGCTGAGCTTCGCGTTACGGTAGAGCTGGTCGGAGAGGCGCGCATCCCGAAGGACAAAAATGAATCTGTCACAGAGAAGACGCTCTTGGACAGCGGGCGAGGAACAGTTACGTCGTTGGACAACCCTACACAGCTCGGCGTAGTACCTGCCTACGTTCTCTCCTGACTGTTGGACCCTCCTGTGAAATCTTGAAGATTCGGAAACCTCATTGACGGGGTACACAAAGCGCTCTAACGAACGCGTTACGACGACGTCCTAGTCTGTCAGTGCCGCGTCGTCCATGCCTATACTGTTGAGGACGGAACGCTTCGATTCTGCGTTGACTACCAGCGGCTTAGCGCGGTCACGAAGAAAGACGTGTATCCGCTCCCCCGCATCGACGACAAACTGGATATGCTGCGCCACTCCCGATACGTTCCGTCGATGGACATTAAGAGTGGCTACTGGCAGATCGAAGTCGACGAACAGGACCGAGAAAAGACTGCCTTTCTCACGCCGAACGGACTCTATAAGTTCAAGCTGGTGCCCTTCGGACTGTGTGCGGCGCCGGCAACGTTCCAACGTGCATTGGCACAATGTCCTGGCAGGCCTCATATGGCACAGCTGTCTCGTTTAGTTCGACGACGTCATGGTACTCTCGGCTTACTTCGACGAGCACTTGCGACGCCTTCTCGCCGTTCTTGAGGCAATCAGGACCGCAGGACTCACCCTCAAGCCGACGAATTGCCGGTTCGCCTACGGCAAACTGAAGTTAGTTCCTAGGCCACGGTGTGAGCAACTGAACCACGAAGCTGTAAGTCCTGACCCTGGGAATACTCGCGCCATAGCGGCATTTCCACCGTCCACCAACAAGAGGGCCGTCCGAAAATTCCTGGTACTTTGCGTGTACTACCGGCGATTCGTTTGGGATTTCGCTAAGCTTTTTGCGTCGCCCATGCACCTCATGAAAGACGCCGTGAACTTCGAATGGGATGAAGAACAACGACAGGCATTCGACGAGCTAAAGCGACGGCTCCAGTCACTACCGATTCTCGGCCACTTCGATCAATCAGCCGAAACAGAAGTTCACCGAGACGCCAGCAATGCAGGACTCGGAGCGGTACTGGTCCAATGACAAGAGGGTGCAGAGCGCGTGATCGGATACGCTAGTTAGGCGCTGTCGAACGCGGGACAGAATTACTCGACGACCGGGAAGGAATGTCTGGCCGTTGTCTGGGCCATCGCGAAATTCTGCCTGCACTTGT
Source organism: Ixodes ricinus (assembly GCA_037355805.1). Lineage (NCBI taxonomy): Eukaryota > Metazoa > Arthropoda > Arachnida > Ixodida > Ixodidae > Ixodes > Ixodes ricinus. Next base: position 88,216 of record JAZHYW010066225.1, read on the forward strand.
ATGGGAGTCATCTTCGGGTGGTCACCGACCACCACTCGCGGTGTTGGTTAGCGACTATGAAGGTCCCATCGCGACGCCTCGCATGGTGGAGCGTACGACGGCCAGAGTATGACGGTGCCATGGTCTACAAGTCAGGCCGAAAACACAGCGACGCCGACTGCCTGTCCAGAGCCCCCGTAGAGTCAGCTACCGACTGTGCCACAGACGACGACAACGACGATGACTTTCTTGGCGCAGTGAGCGTTCACGCTAAGGCAGCGCTCCAGCGGGACAATCCTGAGCTGCGCGCACTGATCGGCCATTTGGAGGGACGAGGGGGTACGACTCCCCGAGCCTTCTCACGTGCTTCGCCAAGATTCGCAGTCTGGTGAGGTATTCTCTACATAAAAACTTCGGGGACAGCAACTCGACGTGGCTCCTGGAGATTAATACTAGTTTTCGGGAAGAAGTGTTCCAAGCCCGCCACGACGACCCGACATCTGGTCACCTTGGCTAGAGCAGGACTCTTGCACGGATCCGAGAAAAACTAGTACTGGCCCAAGCTCCCGAAGACCGTACACCTCTACGTCCGTTCGTGCCACGAATGCCAACGACGCGAGAAACCACCGACGAACCCGGCAGGTCTCCTGCAACCGATTGCACCATCGACTGCACCGTTCCAGCAGATTGGGATGGATCTTCTTGGACCGTTCCCGCACCGTCGACGTAGGAAAACTGTTGGATGATCGTGGCAACTGGTTACCTCACCAGGTACGCCGAGACAAAGGCACCCCTGTCGAGAACCGCCGTGGAAGTAGCCAACTTCTTCGCTCCCCAGGTTCTGATTACGAACCGAAGGCTCCTCGTTCACGGCGCAACTGACACAAGAGATACTCCGCCTGAGCCACACCGAGCACCGCCGGACCATGGCATACCACCCGCAGACCAACGGGCTGAAGAAGGGACTAAACAAGACTATCGCCGACATGATCGCGATGTACGTGGACGTGGAACACAAGACGTTGGATGAAGTGTTGCCCTACAATATGTTTGCGTACAACACGGCGGTTCAAGAAACCACTGGATTACACCTTTTCAGCTGGTGCACGTCAGGAAGGTGACGACGTTGCTCGACGCCATGCTGCCCCACGACCCGACGGACGACGGCACCGACGACGCCCAGCTGGTCACCCAACGAGCAGAAGAGTTACGCCAGCTAGCCCGCCTTCTCATAAAAGATCAGCAACGTGTCCACGCTGGTCGGTACAACCTTCGTTTCCGCGACGTGGAGTTTCAGCCCGGAGACAGGGTGTCGGTGTGGACGCCCATTCGCCTCCGCGGCCGCTGCGAGAAACTGTTAAAACGCTACATTGGACCCTACAAGGTCATTCGGCGACTTGGGGACTTGAACTCCAAGGTGCTCCCCGACGGAATCCGACCATCAGGACGCTGCCAGCCGCGACTCGAAGTCGTCCACGTAGTTCAACTCAAGCCATTTTACGCGTGTTAGGATTATGACTCTGCATGTTCATTTCGTTTCACCGTAAATTGTTTTAGCCATTTCTGTTTTCCTTTCGCGTTGCATCCGGACGATGTACTTTTAAAAAAAGGGGGGGGGGGGGTAATGCTGCCCGCAAAGCCGAGAAAGCAACGCTCGATCAAGGACTTCTAGAAGATTCGCGTTTATTCTCGTCCCGATTGTAACTTCAGCCCTGCCAGGCTTTCTTATTCTCGAAAGTGACATGTTCATGCTCGCCCCGTGCACGTGAAGATCGAACCTTCTTTGCCAAACTTTCGAGATTGTGACGCATAGTAGATAAGCAGCTGCCCGCGACTAGGGATGCTGCGAACTTTTTTCGAACCGAAGTTTCGATGATCGAATCAAGCGGTTCGAAAGGTTCGAAAGATTTCGAATTTCGACCTTTCTATATCGTAAAATTCGACGGAAGTCGAAATTTCGAACTTGTAAGTCCAAGAAGTTCGACGTTTTTCGAACCGTCGAACTTATTACGCCCAAAAATCTCGATTCCTTTCGACCTTTCAAACTTATTACGCTGCAAAATTCGATGCTTGTCGAACTTTCGAACATGACAGACCAAAAAAATTCGATGATTTTCGACCTTTCGATTTTCTTGCACTAAAAGTTCGAACTTGTTCGAACTTTCTGAACTTTCTACGCCAAGGAATTCTGATAATTTTCGAACTTTACAACTTATTTATTGAGAGAATTCGGTAAAGTTTCGAACTATTGAATCCTGAAAAATCAAAAGTTCGACGAACTTCGAACTTTTAGGGTTCGAACTTCGAAAGACCGGCCGACGGTTTCGTTTGAATTCAAGTAGTGAGGTACATTCGTAATTTTGTTTTCTCTTGAATTTTTACATGCCGTGCTGCGTTCCTTACGAAAGACAATGCCGTTTATTACAATGTTATGGCACGCTCAGTTTTAAAGAAATAAATTCCCGAAGGGGCGAGGAAGGACGACGTTTTTGATGATTGTCGTTTGTGCCATATTTGAAGCGGGCTAAAGTCGAAGCTATTTACGGTTGAGATGTTAAACTTTTTAAGTATGATCTATGTATAGCTTAGGTAAGTGTCGTCTTAAGATGTGATTATTGTTACTCAAGATGAGTTTCGAAGAAATATCGAAACATGTATCTACGGGCAATTATGCTCTAAACTTGATATTTTGTTTTTCGTCTAAGTTGCTTGAGGTATCGCATTTAAATTAACACCACAGATAGTACATCTGCAACATATCATTGCCATCTGCAGAATACAAAATAATGTATTTATTGTTTTTTCACGTTGAGGAATAATTTTAACTCATGGGGGAAGATTTCTAATGTCAATCAAATTCAACACGTCATTATTTTTTTTTCTTTTCGCTTTACGTTTTTGGGAAGTGTTTCTTTTTTTTAGCCTGTACACATTTGAGTAGGAAAACTTGTTTCGAAGTTCTGAGCTTCTGAATATGCAAGGATACAACAATTCCGGTGGGATTTTTATAGTTACTTTCTTTTTTTTCTCTAGCTTTTTATCCCCGCATTTATTGTTATGTTTATCTTCCTTTTTCCAATGGCACACTTATTGAGGTCGAAAAGACATAGCTTTGAACTTCGGAACCTCTAAGCATGTGACAAGTAGTGCCTTCTGACAACGAGTTTCCGACAATGACCACCTACGGCGTCTACGCGATCTTGTTATGCTGTGAAGAGCGTCAGTAGTTATACATACACATAAATAATTTCAGATTAAAATAAGCTCGACCACGCACTCTTTCCCCGTATTGTTTTCTTTTACAGTCCGAAATATCTGGAAGGAGGCGAAGGGGGGCTAGAGCACCGCCCTCCCCCCGTTTTTTCTCTTCCGACGCCACTTGTATGGTAGAACGCTCCTCGACCTCCAGTTGTGTCGGCTTCTGTGCTTTTTGCGGGGCGTTTCCTCCGTCCCGGAAAATAAACCTCCAGGAGAATTACAAACTTAACTAACTATATGCCAGCGTCACTCAAACGGCGTTCGATTGGATTACTACCAGCGTGCAAGGGGTGGGGAGGTATAGTTTGCCAAGTCGCTTCAAGGTTTTTCTGAGCCTCAACCTCCTGCCCGCCCCTGGCCGTTTCAACCTGGGTGAGTATCGAAAAAACAGTGAGTTCGTGTGATCACTGATCACTACTGCGCAATGACCGTTAAAGACCCCCCCCCCTGGGCTGGTGGCCAAAATTACTGATCTATGGTCTCACGTCACTGTGCTTTGGCAAATATTCCAGCAGATCCGGGACACTCGTCGTCTCATTTAATTGCCTGACCAACTTCGCGGAGTCTAATGGCGAATTCGGGTGGCCATTTCCCGGCGAAATATTTTGCCATATCTCCGGCAAGGGCGTTCGCGTGGTCACAGGCTGGTGAGTGCGCGCCGTTCGGGTGGTGCTTCTCAGGCGTGTGCCGGCAATTCACCTTCACAATTTTTGTCCGAGCTTCAAGAGGTCGGGCAGCTTGTCTGCCAAACTGTATCCGGTATCGTCACATCCGAATCGGGAAAGGGAACGAAGGGAAACAATGCTTGCCGATAGCGGGTTCGAGAAGAAAACAAAGTCATTGAGGCAGACACCCCTCTGTGGTCCGAGAAAAGACAACAAAAACAACGGAGATAAAGCTAAAATATTTTAAGGGAAGCTTGCGCAAGATCAGTTTGCCATGGGACACAGCGTGTTATTGCACCGCTGTAAAAAAATGAATTGATTGTGCTGCAGCTCGATACTTGAACGCGCACTACTATATCAAACGGCAGGGCCAAATGAAAATGTTGAGGATTCCGGAAAGAAAGGTAATAACAAGAAAAATGAATATAAACAGCGACGCTGGTGAGCCTTGTGGGATTCTTGTAAGATGGCAACAGTTCTTCGGGAATCCAAACAAAATATATTAAAATTTGTTTGCCCACATATCAGAGTCCGAGTATATGTTGCTGATGCCTACAGCGTGCCTATTGTACTCTAAAATAATCGAAGAAGAAGTAACGAAGTTCACGCGCGACCCAGGCAAACAAAAACGGCAGTTGCAAGCGCGTTGTGTTCGGGTGGAGAGGGTCACGTAGTGCGCCGCTGGCGCGGTTACGGTTGCCTGCGCCGCCGGCGTGACCTCACCGGCGATTGACCACCCGAATTCGCCATAAATATCACACCCTAACTTTTCTAAACCTGATTTCGTGAAACACAGTGAGTCGTGAAAACGTTATTTCAAACTGAAACTGTGGAGGAACATTAAAACAGGACTTCGAACGTTGAAATCTTGGACTTGAAAAAAATTCATAATCTTCGAAGTTTTTTTTTTTAATTAGCTTTAAAGGAGAATCGAAACTTTCGAACTTTTCGAATTTATTAGAAAGTAATTCGAAATCTTCGAATTGTTCGAAATTTATGTCTATGAAAATTCGAAGCGTTTGAATTCTTCGAATTTTATATCCAAAGAATTTCGAAATCTACGATTTTTCGAACTTCAGATTCCAAGAAATTTAAATTTTTCGAATATCTCGAATTTTTAAGTTAAGAAAGTTCGAAATCTTTGAATTTATCGAACCTCAAGTAAAAGAATATTCGAAATATTTGAACCCGAAATTTTAGAAACCGTGAAAGCTTCGAACTTTTCGAATTCGAAACTCTACTGTGATCGAAAGTTGCGAATTGTTCGAACTCGAACCTCGGTCGGTACGAAAATATCGAAATTTTTCGAATGCGAACCTCAGTTCACTTCGAAAATATCGAAACCTTTCGAAATCGAACCTTGGGTGGTTCGCGACGTCCCTACCCGCGACCTTGTCGAGTCAGTCTCGCTCTCGCTTGCTGTTTCGCCAACGAATCGCCGGCCGCTTTTCCCGCTGCCTCGACGCTTGTGCTTTATTATTTTCGTTTGGGACAAGCTTGCCGATTAAACCTTTACTTTAAGTTCACTGTCCGTCCTCTCTATAGTTAATCTCGAAATTTGAGAAGGAATCCCTTTCTGCAAAAGGTGGCAACATGATTTGTTTAAGACATTCCTAAGAAGGAACTGTGCGACTCCGAGGGTATACGTATAGGCCTTTTCTGCGATAACTGTGATAGGGGCAAATTGTTTTTCGCTGCGTCTTTACCGTAGCCCCAACACAAACCCTGATCAGAATGTACCCTGAAGTCTAGAAACGGTAGAACGCCAGTTCTACATTTCTTTGTTGTGAACGACAACTCAGGAGCCTACCGCTTTACAATATCAATCCATTCATGTACATCAGAACCAAATAAATAACGTCGTCTACGCACCGCCTCACATTTGCACAGGCTCGCGGCATCAACCCTAACTTAGCATGCACTACACATTCTAACACGCCCAGATAAATTTTAGACAGTACAGGCGTTAGAGAAGACCCTATACAGACCCCTTGTTTTTGCGCGAAAACACGCCCATGAACTTCGACAGCAGTTAACCTTAGGTAGAGCTCAAGAAGATTCATGAACCTGCCAATGTCAATATATTACCAGCTGAAAAACTTTGGGTGAAATATTTTGGTCGGCGAGCGCAGACACGTGGTCAATGTATTACAGGATGCCGTCGTCACCAGAGGTCTTCTGGGGTGCACCCGCAGTTTGTCTGGAAATTGTCGTTTAGAATGTGAAATGAGCTGAGTCATTCGACCCAGATTCTAGTTTCACAGAACTTTGGTTCTTCATAATGGTATTTCCTTTCAATCATACGTCAGCGTGTCAAATAAGCTTACTTGCTCGAGGCGAGGCTCCTGATATGGGATGCTTAAGCCCTGCATGCCTACCGTGAGCCTCAACCGAGATCGATGATCAATGAGACAGCTATCTTCTTTTGCTAATATCTTCTAGGAAGCCGGAAGGTTACTAAGTAAACTCAAACGACTAGTCGGCGTCAAACAACTGTCCGCGATTTTTAAGCTAGGTCATTTTGAAATAATAGATTTAAATTCAATTTATTGGTCTTACCTAACAGTGCTGAGATCACACCATCTATCATCGTATGAGGGCATATAAATGAGTGAAAAGCAAAAATCTGCACACTCGTTTTTTGATACATAAATTCATATTTATTGGAAGTCATCAATGGTCAATTAGTTCACTTTATTGTTTGAAAAGGAAGGCTGGAAAGAGAAGCTGCGCAGCGTATAGCATAGGACGCCTGTCTGCCGGTATATTAAACCCGGATGCCAAAAACCAAGAGTAGCTAAAAGACGCAGGTAGCCATAAAAATACTCTCCATCTTATGTGGCGATCGTAAGGAACTGTTACGACGCGTCGTTGCATAGAGTCTAACCTATAACATCCTATAGGCAATGTCATGCAGTAGAAGAACATTTCAAACTTGTTAAAACTAGCAAGCGAAATAGGTGCAGTATGCAAGAGTAACTGTTGAAGCCAGGAGTAGTCCGTGAAATTACGCATAGCAAGTGAAAAAGAGCATTAGCGATGTTCGAAACATAAGAAATCAAAACACCGAAGCCACGTCCAACAGAAGACCTTGCAATGTTAGAGCCATGAAATCGCTATGAATGAGCAATGATTTTTAGCCTTTCGCCTGAATGAAACAACCAAAGTTCTTGCGGGATTTAAAGGCAGCAAGTTTGTGCGACATCAAGAATGCATTACGACTGCGTCATTTAGCAACAATTCAGTCATCAGACGTTCGTGTACTATATTGAAATTTCCCGTCATCAGCAAACTCGAGCCTTTGTTATCTGTTTGTCATTCATGTCCCTTTGTCATTATCGTAATACAGACACCAACCCGCTTAATCATTCACATTCAAAATCGTTTACAAAAATATTTAAGAGCAAGGGTCCCAGATTAGACCCTTCTGGCACCCCCGAATTTTACATATAGGGACATGACTTGCTTCCTAGATAGGACACAGTATTTGAGCAATCACTGAGGTAGCACGTACATTAATCGCGAAAACACGAATACCCGAATGAAACAGGTTAATCAACAATATAATGTGATTTACACGGTCAAACGCCCTTGAACACTAAAAGTAAGTAACATCAACCTGTCCACATGACCTAAGTATAGGTGTTGCGAACTCCAAAAGGTTAAAGGATTATTTTCAACAGGTCGTCTACGACAAACCCTCCGCAGATTAAGATCGAGCGTATGCTAAAAATAAAAGATAAGGCACTTAAAAATCACCTTTTCAAATATCTTAGAGAAACCAAACAGCAGTGCAATTGGTTTGTCACTGTCGAAATACATCGTGCTTCTGGATTGGTGATCTGGCACAACCACAGCATTTTTTCACGTCGAAGGAAATGTACTTGTCTGTAAAGACAAGCCAGATGTGAAATGAGCAAAGCACTATAATAAATCAAAGTAAAAATATCACTCACAAACATTAAAGGGTATTTTTCAACCTTTGTTGTTGTCCACTCTTGAATAATTTCTGAAAATCATTAGGACCAATTATTGAGGTATTTCATAATTTGTCTTGTAGTTATATTGATAGCATCTAAATTCTGCTTCAATATTTGTAACTTTTTATATCTCTTATATATTACAAATGTCTGTTGGTTTGCTATTCATATTGTTTAGATAAGCAGTACAAACAGACGAAGAAACAGGTAAACAATAAAACACTTAATACTAAATAATCGCAGAATAACCGGGGCCCTAGCAATCCTCCATCCAAATCAATACCGCGGCTCTTCGATAAAACAATGTAATAGTAATATTAATTCTTGCAACATTCTTGTTGTAGGGAGAGGAGACACTACCTGTAATTGAAGAAAGTTCATCTGGTATGGGATATGTTGACTCTGACAAAACAATTCAAGAATTGACTAAAATGAGAGAACAAAGGACATCTTATTACGGCGTCTGTGATGTTCTTCTGTTTATAACCGGGTAAGTTGCTTTCGTTGATAACTAGAACTTCACTGCCACGATCCTATTGACTCGGGGCATTCAACAAGTGAATCAGTAAATTAAAGTTTAGTTTTTAGCCATTTGTTGTACACAAACACGCAGATAAAATGTGATCACCTGCTCCTCCAGGTGATCAAAATACATGGACCCGTGTTCTGCTTTGGTTGTTCCTAATTCAAACAAATGGACATTTATTATTACATAAACGTTCTCTCTTTTTTTCTGTCAATTGGGATAGGTGGACATAGAATGGTTGGTAACTGTAACGATCACCAGGCAAGATAACTAAAAAAAATGGGATGAACATTTCATTATTGCTTTTATTTCACTGCAACCTATACTTTTAATATATACTTGCATTCAGTCAAAACTGTAAGTACAAAATCATGTCTGCCAAATACCAAGAGGTTTTCGCAAGTACAAATCTGTATCTACAGTTTTCAGACAATGCAATTAATATTTTTCATATTATTCATATTGTGATGGTGTTTGAGTCAGAAACACAAGACGTACGGCGTCCTCAAAATAACTTATTCCATCCAAACAAATGCGCCGGCTCGATGCTTGAGCAGTAAGATCACAAGCACATCAGCTGCGCTATGCCACGTGCGGCGATGCCGCTTCCATCGCCACACATTCCCCTGTTGAAAAAGGCCATCCTAACCGAAGGTGGTCACTGGAGGGGTGTGCGGTACATCCCCTTCATGTTTCAAAAGTAGCGCAAGGTGCGTCGATTGACGGGACTCGTGCCATGTGCAGCCCTTTTGAAGATCATGGCGGCACAGCGCAGCACTGAGCTAGATTTCAGTACGCCATCCTCTTTCCAGAATTGGCGCGCGGCAAGTGTCTCCAGCATTTCCACAACAATGAAGGGCGACACTTTTCCCAGAATAGAATAGCTTTAGTGTTGCGCGGGTAGAAGAGCTCGATGCGGTTGACGTGCACAATCTGTGGGCCCTGGGTTCGGTGATCGGGGAAAGGTGTGGTCGGCTCAACCATGCGGTTGACCGGCGAAATCTGTTTATAATGCGATACCGTCTTTTGTATTTCAGGAGAGATGTTTCGCAAAGACCAAGTTGACGTAATGGGGTGGATAAGAGAACAGGTCGTTGGTCGTAGCAGTGGGCCACTTTGTGGTGTGCGTCGTAACGAAGTTTGGCGGCTTGTTGTTGCTCCAGCGTTCAGGCGCGTGCAAGTCTACGACAGGTATCGGTACGGGGGGGGGGGGGCGAGTATGGGCGATGTAAGCGTAATGGTCATATCTAGTTTTGAAGGGAAAGACAGTGCCCAATGTCGACGCCATGTCTCAGCCATATCCTAGATGAAGTGAGAGAACGCCAGTGGTGCATTTAATTGCCGTATTATAGGCCGATCTGACGAACGTCAGAATTTCTCCGCAGTACGAGTGCTATGGGTTCACAGTATAATTTGAATATTGTTATGCCCGCCAATACATCTCATATATAATTAGCAATTTACAAAATGTTTCTGGTATGATTTATACCATGCCTCTTTATGCTATCTGATGTCAAGATGCTAAGATGTTAACACAAAAAATTGCCACGGTATTGAAGGAAATGCAAAGCTCGAATCGTATGTAATGCGGATGTTTATACAAGCACCAATACTTTTAAACGTCTTGGCAGCCTGACCTGAAATCACTTTCTACTAAAACAGGTGTGCATTGTAACTTGTCCCCGCCCCGAATGACACACTACGCTGCTCGAGTTAACATGCTTATAATGCTGCGAGCGCAGCTGACCAAGCAGGCAGCGCGCTCGTGGCCTAACGGTTATCGCGCTTGCCTTCCACGCAGAAAGCTAGGGTTCGATTCCTGGCCGCGCCTACACATTTTTGTTGACGGTGTAATGTGATGTTCTAGTAAATTCGAGAGCCGCCTTGCTAATTCGAGGTTAGAATGTTCTACGGACCGAACCTTCTACGCCGAATGTTCCGGAAGCCCACGCGTGTACAAAAGGGGCTCCGCCTGGCAAGCCGAGTCAGTTTCGCCTCAGCGTTCGACTCTGCTGCTTCGCCGCCTTCGACGCCCGCGACGCTCTGCTGTTATCTTTCTGTTTCCTTCTTTATTTTTGGGCACAAGTTCGCCCCATTAAACGTTTAGTTTATTCAGTTATTCGCCGCCTCATCACTTGTCATTCGTGACATTTTGGTGGAGGTGCGGGGTAGTGCATTCTATGCCCGTTAAGCGTACCCCTCCGAAGACATCCCGGCCAAGTGAGGTTCTCAGCCCCGGAAGGCTACCCTTCGCAGAAGACTCCGACGCCCAAGCAAGCCGCCGTACTAAAGTCCAACTCCCGGAGTCCGGACCCCTGCTGCACAAGCCGAAGAAGATCCCGAAGATGACCACCCCGCCCGTCGTCGTCCTGCCCGTCGCTCCGCGAACCCCTTCTCCCTTCCTCGGCGAGACCTACGAGGACGTCGAAGACTGGATCAACCAGTACGAACGCGTGGCTCGCCACAACGGGTGGAGTGACGAACAGCGCCAGCAGAACCTCTATTTCTCACTTGAAGGGACTGCAAGGCGCTGGTTCGAAAACCACGAAGCCTCCTTGACTTCATGGGAGATTTGCAAGAACGAGCTGACGCGTACGTTCGCCAATCAACATCGAAGAGAGAGGGCCGAAGAGCTGCTGCAATCCAGGACCCAGCTCCCCAATGAGAGCGTCACGAGTTTCGTGGAAGACGTCCTGCGCCTGAGCTCCCGCGCCGACCCTCAGGCCACCGACGAAAAGAAGCTGCGTATTCTGATGCGCGGCGTGAAGGACGACATCTTCGGTGGACTCGTACGCAACCCACCGACGTCCGTTCAAGGATTCGTCACGGAAGCCACGAATATCGAGCGTGCTCTGCAAGCCCGGACCAGTCACTACCAGAGACTACCCGGCGTCAGCGCGGTTTCGCAGTCCCCTTGCGACCTTGCCCACGACACCCCGGGCATTCGTGAACTTATTCGCGACATCGTCCGGGAGGAGCTGAAGAAGCTTCTACCGACTGCTGAGCGCCCGGCCTCAATCTCCATTGCCGAAGTTGTTCGGGACGAGGTTCAGCAAGCGTTCCTGCCGGACACCCTGTCACCGTGGCCGCAGCCGATGAGCCGACGCTGAGCTACGCCGCCATGGCTCGACGCCCGCCGCAAGCTCCCCGCCAAGCCACGGCGCCAACCCGAAGAGACGCCCGAACGCCGCAGTACCCCCGACGACAGGAAGACCAGGCGCACGTCCGCCCAGAGCAACCTGCGCCGAGGAAGACAGACGTCTGGAGGACGGCCGACCGACGCCCGCTGTGTTACCACTGCGGGGAAGCTGATCATGTGTACCGCCGATGCCCATACCGACGACTCGGGCTGCGCGGGTTCCACCCGAACGATCCGCGCCCCCGTTATGGTGAACGCCCTCGGGAGATCGACGAGTACCTGCGACGACCTCAGTCCCCCGAGCCTGCGTACCGCCGAGTGTCCCGGTCGCCGTCGCCACGACGTCCAGCTTCACCGATGCACCGACCCCGACGTGAAAGCCTGTCACCCCTCACTCCTCGCCGGGGAAACTAGGCGCGGCAACCCCTGGAGGTGGAGTTGCCGAAGACGACCGACGCCAAGATCCTCCACGAACGTCGGAGGGCCCCCACTCAAACGCCACCAGAGACCGAAACGACGCTCCTGCAACGGTGAAGAATAACCTAAACATCGTTATCGACGGTCACGACGCGTCGGCTCTCGTCGACACCGGAGCAGACTATTCCGTTCTGAGTGGGAGGCTCTCCCAACGCCTTCGGAAAGTGACGACGCCCTGGGATGGCCCACAGATACGGACCGCCGGGGGACACCTCATCACGCCAGTCGGAAGATGCACTGCTCGCGTCGAGATTCACGGCGAGACGTGTCCGGTAAAGTTCGTCGTTCTACGGGACTGTGCGAGGGACGTTATACTCGGAATGGACTTCTTGTGCGAGTACAGCGCCGTCATCGACCTGGAAGCCAACGAGTTGAGGCTGCGGACACCTGTCGTAATGCCCGAGGATCACAAAACTTTGGCAGCCACGTCAGCTACAGTGCGTGTACTCCCCGACCACGTGAACTTGCCACCACGCTCGAGTGTACTTGTGCCTGTCGCGACCGAAAAGGGCATCTGCGGAGAAGCTCTGCTGGAGGGTAGCGTCCAACTGCTCCTAGGAAGAGGGATCGGCGTCGCAAGAGGCATCGCGGAGCTCCAAGACGGACGCACTGTTGCACTCGTAACGAACTTCCGACAGGAGGCTCAGCACCTTACGAAAGGCACCGCCGTGGGTCACGCCGAGGAACTCCCCGACTCAGCCGCTATCGCTGGAGTATCAGAAGACATCTCTTCGTGGCCACACGAGACAACGCCGCCTTCGCAGTTCGACATTGATCCAACTCTGCCTACCCCACAACGGAGACAACTCAGTGACCTTCTCGCCGAGTTCATTAAGTGCTTCTCCACGTCGTCAAAGATACGCCAAACAACGGTTGCGAAACATCGAATTGTTACTGATAACGACGCGCTTCCCGTTCATCGGTCGCCGTACCGTGTCTCGGTGAAAGAGAGAGAAGTCATCCAGAAGCAAGTTGAAGAAATGCTTGACGACGACATCATCCAGCCCTCAAACAGTCCGTGGGCTTCACCGGTGGTCCTGGTGAAAAAGAAAGACGGGACTCTTCGCTTCTGCGTGGACTATCGTCGACTGAACGCCGTAACAAAAAAGGATGTCTACCCGCTGCCCCGCATCGACGACACTCTGGACCGGCTGCGCCATGCCCGATACTTTTCGTCGATGGACCTGAAGAGCGGGTACTGGCAGATCGAGGTCGACGAACGGGATCGTGAGAAGACTGCCTTTGTCACGCCGGATGGACTGTACGAATTTAAAGTGATGCCGTTTGGACTGTGCACAGCACCGGCGACCTTCCAGCGCGTAATGGATACCGTCCTTTCAGGCTTGAAATGGCAAAGCTGTCTTGTTTACCTCGACGACGTCGTGGTATTCGCAAGCGACTTTGCCGAGCACCTGAGACGTCTGCGAGCCGTGCTAAAGGCTATCCAGAATGCTGGACTTACACTCAAGCCGTCAAAATGTCAGTTCGCTTACGGCGAGCTCAAATTCCTGGGCCATGTCGTAAGTGCTCAGGGTGTAAGCCCTGACCCGGCAAAGACATCCGCTGTCGCCGCATTTCCAAAGCCATCAGACAAGAAAGCCGTACGAAGATTTCTTGGGCTGTGCGCTTACTACAGACGGTTCGTTCGCGATTTTGCCAAAATTTCTGCACCGCTCACGAATCTGACGAAGGACAACGTGAACTTCCAGTGGGGAGAGGAGCAAGAACAAGCGTTCAACGAACTGAAGGAAAGACTCCAGTCGCCCCCTATCCTCGGACACTTCGATCCATCAGCGGAAACCGAAGTTCACACTGACGCCAGCAACGCCGGACTCGGCGCGGTACTCGTCCAAAGGCAAGACGGAGCAGAGAGGGTGATCGCTTACGCAAGCCGGGCACTGTCTAAGGCAGAGCAAAACTACTCAACGACCGACAAGGAATGTCTTGCTGTCGTCTGGGCGTTAACCAAGTTCCGCCCGTACCTGTACGGGATTCCGTTCCGCGTTGTCACGGACCATCACGCTCTCTGTTGGCTCGCCAACCTAAAGGACCCGTCAGGACGCCTCGCTCGCTGGAGTCTCCGACTGCAAGAATTCGACGTAACTATTGTGCATAAGTCTGGCCGCAAGCATAACGACGCCGACTGTTTGTCTAGGGCCCCAGTCGAACCTCCTTCCGACAGCACCGACGACGACGATGACGACCGTTTTCTCGGCGCAGTTACAGATACCGACATGGGAGCACTCCAACGAGACGACCCGGAACTTCGCGCGGTGATCGACCACCTCGAGGGTCAAGGAAGTTCAGTTCCGCGAGTCTTGGCCCGAGACATGTCAAGCTTCGTTCTGCGGCGAGGCGTGCTTTTCAAGAAGAACTTCGGAACCAGTAACTCTGACTGGCTGCTGGTGGTTCCTGCTGGCCTTCGAGAAGAAATCTTTCAAGCATGCCACGACGACCCGACGGCTGGACACCTCGGCTACAGCAGGACGCTAGCCCGGATTCGTGACAAGTACTACTGGCCGAGACTCCCAAAGACCGTCCATCTGTACACACGGTCCTGCCATGAGTGCCAACGACGTAAAAAGCCTCCGACGAAGCCAGCGGGACTTCTGCAGCCGATACCTGCCCCGACTACGCCCTTCCAGCAGGTTGGAATGGATTTACTTGGGCCGTTCCCAACATCAACGCAAGGAAACCGGTGGATTATCGTGGCGACCGATTATCTTACACGATACGCCGAGACGAAAGCCCTTCCATCTGGAACAGCGGTTGAAGTCGCCAAGTTTTTCGTCGAGTCCATCCTCCTTCGACACGGCGCACCTGAAGTGCTGATCACCGATCGCGGGTCATCTTTCATGGCACATCTGACTCAAGAAGTTCTTCGGCTCAGTCACACCAGCCATCGACGAACCACCGCTTATCATCCACAGACCAACGGGCTAACGGAACGGCTCAACAAGACGATCGCCGACATGATCTCCATGTACGTCGACGTAGAGCACAAGACGTGGGACGAGGTGTTGCCGTACGTCACGTTTGCGTACAACACAGCGGTTCAAGAAACCACGGGAATGACACCGTTCGAACTGGTACACGGCCGGACGGTTACCACGATGCTCGACGCCATGCTGCCTCACGCGCCGGCCGACGATGGCAACGACGACGCTCAACTCATCTCGCAACGCGCGGAAGAAGCTCGCCAACTGGCAAGAATCAAGATTCATGACCAACAGCGAGTCGACTCACGCCGGTATAACCTTCGTCGTCGGGACGTCCACTTCCAGCCCGGAGACAGGGTGTGGGTGTGGACACCGATCCGCCGCCGTGGTCTCAGCGAGAAACTCCTAAAGCGCTACTTCGGACCCTACAAAGTACTTCGTCGACTCGGGGACCTGAACTACGAGGTGATGCCTGACGGAACACGGACTTCATCACGCCGCCCTCCACGACCGGAAGTCGTCCACGTCGTGCGCCTGAAGCCGTTCTACGCTCGATAGGACTGTGGACATTATGTGTCTCAAATGACTCCTTAGTTTGCCGTTATTTTTGTTTGCTTTGTTTCGTTTTGTGTTGCATCGGGGCGATGCACTTTTTAAAGGGGGAGTAATGCCGCGAGCGCAGCTGACCAAGCAGGCAGCGCGCTCGTGGCCTAACGGTTATCGCGCGTGCCTTCCACGCAGAAAGCTAGGGTTCGATTCCTGGCCGCGCCTACACATTTTGTTGACGGTGTAATGTGATGTTCTAGTAAATTCGAGAGCCGCCTTGCTAATTCGAGGTTAGAATGTTCTACGGACCGAACCTTCTACGCCGAATGTTCCGGAAGCCCACGCGTGTACAAAAGGGGCTCCGCCTGGCAAGCCGAGTCAGTTTCGCCTCAGCGTTCGACTCTGCTGCTTCGCCGCCTTCGACGCCCGCGACGCTCTGCTGTTATCTTTTGTTTCCTTCTTTATTTTTGGGCACAAGTTCGCCCGATTAAACGTTTAGTTTATTCAGTTATTCACCGCCTCATCACTTGTCATTCGTGACAATATTGCCGCGCGCCGGGCCGTGCATGCAACACTTGGTCACGGAAATCTAGAAGATTCGCGTTTATTACTACTCTCGGAGTAACTTTTATCATTTCGTCCCAGTTTCTTGTTCTCAAAAGTCTCTGTTCATTCTCACCCCCAACGCTCGATGATCGAACCTTCTGGGCCGAATTTTCGCGATGCCGACGCAGACTAGATAATAAGCTACCCGTGACCTTGTCGAGTCAGTCTCGCTCTCGCTTCCTCTTACGCCACCGAATCTGCCGCCCGCTTTTTCTGCTGTCTCGATGCTCGTTCTTTATTCTGTTTGGCACACAGTTTCGCCGACTAAACCTTTCTTTTCAGTTCATGATTTATCGTCTCTTCGCCTTACTCCATGACATTTCTGAGGAGGTGCGGTGTACTGCATCCCGTAAAGCGTACCCCTCCGAGGCCTCGCAGCGCAAGCCCAGTCCCCGTCTCAAGAAGACCGTCCGTGGAAACGACCGAGACCCGAGGAAGCCGCCGTGTTCAAGGATTGCCCCAGGATTCGGTTCACTGCCGAAGAAGGCCCACCAGTCGACGAAGCCGACGATGAGCAGCCAATCGTCGCAGACTCCCGCCGCTGCCTCCCCCGTCGTTTACCTGCCCATCGCCCCTCAAACTCCGAAGGGCTTTCAGTGCGAGGTCTACGAAGATGTCTAAGACTGGCTGCAGCAATACGGATTGGTGGCGCTGCACAACCAATGGACTCCCGAACAGGCTCTGCAGAACGTCTACTTTTACCTCGAGGGAACCGCACGACGCTGAATTAAAAATCAGAAAGCGTCGCTTACCAACTTTTAGCTCCTCAAGGCAGAGCTGCGACGAAGCTTTGCAAACCAGCAACGACAGGAGCTCTCCGAAGAGCAACTGCAGTCGACAGCTCAAAGACCAAACGAAAGTGTGGTGAGCTCTGTCGAGGACGTTCTTCGGATACTCAACCGCGCAGATCACCAAGCCGCAGAAGAAAAAGAAACTTGGCGTGAAAGAGACGATCTTTGGTGGCCTTTTACAATAAACGCCTACCACCGTCTATGGTTTTGTAAAGGAGGCAACGAATATCGTACGGGCCCTCCAAGCCCGTGCTGTCCAGTGCCAAAGGCTGCCGGACGTCGCTGCTCCTGCGCTCGCTAGCCCCGACCTCGGTTCCAGATTCTCGGGAATCCGAGTATGTACCTCGCTGCTGTTGCGCCACTATACACGTAAACAAACAAACAAACAAACAAACAACACACAAACAACACACACACACACACACACACACGCACACACACACACACACACACACACACACACACACACACACACACACACACTACCTACCTACCTACCTACCTACCTACCTACCTACCTACCTACCTACCTACCTACCTACCTACACTACCTACCTACCTACCTACCTACCTACCTACCTACCTACCTACCTACCTACCTACCTACCTACCTACCTACCTACCTACCTACCTACCTACCTACCTACCTACCTACCTACCTACCTACCTACCTACCTACCTACCCTCCCTGCTGATACGTCCTGCATAGATCAATCTTGGGGAACACTTTTCCTCCAGAGAGGATGGCAAAGATCTTTTCTATATTGGGTAAAAGATAGTTGTCGATGTTCAAGCGCGGGTTTAATGACGGTCTGTGGTCTCCACAATCGAGCACGGCGCCATGTTTTTATACCGCAGGTTATGCCAAACGACTGTTTGAAATTAGTTCAATAAATGCTAGGCCCTCGAGCTTCTCCCGTTTCTTTTCTACGACTTCCCTCAGTGCAAGAGCAATGTGTTTTGTTTTCAGAAACCTTGGTTGCAGTTCAAGCTCGATAAACAGTTGAGCATGCTCACCTTGAATTTCGCCGAGCTCGTCGTGGAACAACGCCGAAGGCTTGTTCAAGACTTGCCCCAACGCCCGCCTGCTTTTAGCAGTGATGTGGTTGAGGCTATTCCAGTTCAGCCAGAGGTGATACAGCCAGTCCATTCCGATAAAAGCGAGGCCCTTCTGGCTGACAACGTGCAGGGGCAACTGGCGAGCCTGGTGTTGATGCTCCACATTTACCGTTACCACCTCCTTCCGGCGCATACGCTTCCTTGTGTACGTACGAAGCAACACCGATGCCGCTGCTAACTTCATCCGCAGAAAACACGATTTTTAGATTGGGTACGGCATCATCGATACAGGTGCCCCACTGTCCAACTTTATTTTCAGTGGAACACTCTGAACGCCTTGATTTTCAAGCGTTGTCCGCAGCAGCTGCCCGAATCCTCTTCCGTTTCCAACACAGCGACGTTTTCATTACATGGGTCTTATCGCTGGACATCCTGCCCGTTTGCTCTCTATGGGCGGTAGCTCGAGACCTGTTGAGTATGCAGACTTTTTGAATGTGTCCCATTTTGTGACATCTAAACACGTAGCTGTACAGATTTGTCAGGAATGGAATCGATGTACCAAATTGCATCTCAAACATGGCGAAACGTCCTGCACGTGACGTCCCTCTTTGGAAAGCTTCTCTTGCTGGATTACTTTGTTAGGCCGGTGCTCTGTTACGTTCTTAGATGCCGTTTTCATTGATAAAGCAATTATTACTGCCTTCTTGAATGTCAGCAACTGGTCCTCAACAAATGAACCTCTTTTGAATGTCCACTCGGTCAAGGCCGCACACAGGTTTGTGTGCGGCCTGAACCGAAGTGTACGCGGATGTCCTTAAATAGCCCTCTGGTGTCTGTACTCCTCTAATTTGTGTCCCTGAACACGCACTGATAATGTCTCCCGTACGAGAGACGAAATATTTTGATTAAATTGTTAATATTGTTACGTCAAGTCGGTGCAGTTTGCTTTATTTTTATGAATCCCGATTTTGGAACATTTTTACAACTTTAGTTTAATTCGGTAAGCCATCAGCCTGCTCTGCCAGCTGAATGAAGACTGCGGCGCCCCGACTGCGATTATCTTATATTGGTAGTGGGGAGCAGTGCCGCAGCGTACACGGATGACGAAGCGTTCTACAACCACCACGCAAACACTACATACGCAGTACTGCAAAATCCCACAACAGGAAGCGGAGTAGCTCTGGATCATGCCTGGGTATTTTTATTTTCGGTCTCGGTGAACTGTGCTGAGGCCGGTGGAGCAGTGTCAGAGTTCAATGCCATGACATCCGCGACGCGCTCCAATGCTAAGAAGCTTGGCAGCTGTGTTGTTTTCAAGATAATAAAGGCAAATAAAATTATTTTAAACTTACTCAAACAGATTTACTGTGTGAATGAGACGACTTCCTTTAAATATACGAATCACACGACCAAGCATAAGTTTAATTCTTTAAAATATTTAACTAGAAACATGGCCTTTTCACGGATTGTTATAGTTCTTTGTTTTCATTTCGTGCCCGCATGCCAAAGTGATGTTATTCATTTTATTATACACTGAAAAACGCTGTCTCTTTTACCAGGCATTCTGTAGACACCCACCTCACTAACGCAGATAGGACATGGCCCGGCAAGTACACGTTCATTTTTTATCATTGCTTTTGCCAATATTTTGCAACTCTCAAATAGTAAAATGTTTTAAATAAATAAAACCTATCATCTGCAGCATACATAGTACTTCAAACTCCGCACACGCTATCTAAAGAACTTCTGCAAGTGATTTTTTTATTCTAACTTACACTAAATGAGTCTGGGCGAAAGACAAAAGCTTGTAAAAGATAAATGCTTCAACGTATTAAACTCCTCAAAGATGCATCCTCCACCACGGGAACAATCAGTCTCGCAACTAAAAGAAAGGTACCAAGGGGTAGTTTCTAATTATTTATGACACATTATTGATTTAGAAAATTTCACAACTAGTCATACTTAAAGTGAGAATTACTACGATGTCTGGTTAGAAATTATAAGACCGAATATACATCCTACGAAAAATGAAATTAATTAGTTACTTAAAATCGCCAAAACTAGTAAGGATGACAAAAACAAAAAACTCTTCAAACTGAGGCGAAGGCGGATGGTGGGAATTTCAAAAGACGTTACAAGGTATGTAAATAATTACCTTAAATTCACTAAATCATTTTAATTAGTGGAAAAAAAACATAAGGTTCCAATTAGAAACTATTTGAGAATCATTAAAAATAACTAAATCTACTCATTTTAAAAATATATAAGGCATGTACTACCGCGGAAAATATGAGCTGTAACAACCCTCCACGCTTCTTCGGCTTTCCTCTGAGTTTTTAAAGAAATTTCTCGTCAAACTTGACTTAAAACGCTAAGCCTAGAACTAAATCGTTGAGCCTATTTTTTATTTTTTTTGTTTTTTATTTCAGAGATAATGAATCGCGCGGGAACTGTGGGCCCAGCAAACGTCCAGATAGTGTGTTTCAGCTCATAAAGTGTCCGGAAGTGTACAGCACTACCGCGTTCCAAAAAAATAATTTTACAATCTTGATCATGCTGACAAAGACTGATAAGCACAGTGTGTGTGAAAGGTCTTAGTCTTATTGGCATTCGTCTCCGAGGTATCTGGTTAAGGCTCTTCTTGCTGATTGTGCCATTTATTACACTCTCGATAAGCTCGTCTCTTCTTCCTCCACCGTTGCACGGCCGCTTCGCAGCCATGGCTACGGTGGAGGAAGAGAGAGGCGTCTGAACGGGCAGCGCCTCGCTTCGTGGCAAGGGTGTAGAAGATTCACTCCCATTTCTGACAAACACCTTGAAATGGCGCAGCCTGACATGCCCACACAGAGCCATAGATAGGGGACGATTTTGGCCATTTATTGTCCTCGGTGACATCTTGCCTCCTTTTCGCTCCTCGCACGGGAGCGTCGTCGCGCCTAGCAACTGCCTAGCAACGCGGGACGTTGTGCGGAGACGTACGCCTGTCCGCTATTACTGATCCGGCTCCCCAAGCGCGCGCATGCAGGGCCGCATGTAATTCGACGTATTCATCTTAGTTTCTAGGTTTTCTGGCTAGAAAAAGGTCGGTTGGTGTGCCGTTGAATGCTCTAACCACAGCAGTAAAGGTTTTTGTTCACTTAATGACCCCCAAACAAAAAGTTTTCACAATATATAGTTGATGGAAATAAAGTGAACGCTCATTGCAGGCTCCGACTTTTAGAGGTAAGAATGCTTGTTTTGGCTTATTTTTAATTTTCAGAATACAGCTGTCGTCACAGTCGTGATCATGCGTGTACGGGTTTCTAAATAATGGTCAGAAGCTTCGATTTCGTTGCACACTCTCTAGAACCAGTTTCTTGCTCAAGAACCTATAGTGCTGATACTACCGTGGTCAAGACCATAATGCGACTATATGTAGCGAAATACAGGGATCTCCTATGTTACACGCTGTGCAGCTTATTTTCCCAGCCATCCTTTTCAAAACCACGAGGTGTATAAGATGAAACTTTGATTACCTTCAATGAATGTAGTTTACGTATAAAAAAGATTATTTGTTGATTTCTTTTTTCACGTTCATCTTTATCTAATGAAACGATGAAAGATGCTGGGATCTCGACACTGTCACGAACGATCAATCAATTGCCTTTATATTTATTATTTCAAAACGAGCTAGCTTAAATTTTATGAACAGTTGTCTAACGCTGAGTCACTCAAAGTTTATTTCCTACCCTTCCGGCTTTTTCGAAGTCTTCCAGTTAACAAGTGTAATGTCTTAATGATGGAAGAGCTCAGTTGATGCTCGCGGTAGGCATGCACACGGGTAGATCATCCAACATCAGGAGTATCGCCTTGAGCAAGCCATCTCATTGAACAAGCTGACGTATAATAAAACATTCCATTAAATGGAGAACAATAGTTTTAGATAACTAACATTTGGCATGAATGGCTTTAGCTCATTTTAAAATATAGCGTACAGTTTTCTAAGAAAACACGGGTACACTCCAAAGGATCTCGCGTGACGATGGAAATCTGTAAAACATTAACCACCTGTCTATGCTTGCTAACCCGAACATTCTACTGAAAGTTCGTCAGCTACATATTATAAGTTGTTGTCGTCGTGCCTAGCTGAAATACAAACAAAAATTAACAAACACTTAACAGATCAAAATTTGCGCGCCGCACTCAGCGGACGCGATGCGCATGAGCGGGCTGGTTTCGCCGCGCGTACTGAGGAATAATTGACACGGTATCCGGAAACTAACATACTGTAGTTCCTGAATAAACAAGAGACAGCATACATGCCGAATTTAAACAAAATAAGACAGTCATAGGCTGGATATAACCGAGAGCCAAGCACACAACACAGCGCCCTGATGCCAGTTGAGCTCGAAACTGGCGAACTGGGGTGTGGCCACGGCATTTGCGTCACGTGTCAGTGTTGACGAGCTGTCAAGCAGGTCACACCACTAGCCAGACTCCTATCCTGTCTTTACCCATAGACTGGATAGGAGTATACCGCCGCCATTTCTGACATTCTCTTGTCTCATCGAGACACGAGGTCACTGAAGCGGGCGGTGACGAACCTCCACAAAGGCTAATGCCATGCGGGAAGCCGCAGTCGAATCTAAAAATGGCAATAACTGGTCCTGCTGCGGTAATGATGAAGCGAAGCGTTCAAAGTTAGAGGATACTCAAACTGAAAGTCGGTTATGGCGGCGCCCATGCACAGCTGCTGCAGATCGTCTACGCTGCGTTGACCCGTAAAGAACATAAGCGAATGAAATAAATTAAAAAAAAACCTGGATCAGAAAAGAATGTCATAAAATAAATTTACAACGAAAAAACAATGTTGGACCTTTATTTACGGCGCGAAACAAATTTGTAGTTGCGCCTGCGGGATCCCGCGGAAAAGCGGCAACTAGCAGTCACGTGATTGACCACTAGTCACGTGGTGCTTGCGCCTTTCGGGAGCTTCCTATGGTTTTTAAAAAGTTCGTTAGTAATCTACGTTTTACGTGGAACAAAATGTTTAGTATGTAACTTTTAGAGCCCATACGAAGATCCCGAGTGAATGCAAGCTCTACGTGATAGACTTGAGCGCCGGTCAAAAATTGACCCCGTTATGTGATGACGTCACAACATGACGCTCCGCTCCAAACGATCCGTTGCTAGGGCAGTTGTTATAGACAAATGCATGGGGGCTCGACGTGAGGTCAGAAATTGTCTCATAAAAAAAGTAAATAATCTTTTGTAAACATTATGTCATCTCAATATCTACTCATTAAGACTTTTTTCTATCGTTTCAATGCCATAAAGAGACGGCAAAAGCCCGTAATAAAGTTTCATAACCGGTTTTGCCTTGCTAGCAGACGGCACGATGGCTTCGCGGGTTCAGTGGTTCTTTCTGAGAAAGTACGCGACTGCGTTGAATAAATTTGGTGACGATTGACGAAACTTTATTCTCGGGGTGAACTTCCTGTGGCATTTCGGGAGCGACAGTGCCCGTACGCAGCTTTGATCGACGCTCCAGGTGCCCGATCGCGCGAACGCCTTCCGTGGAGCCCCCTTTCGTAATATTTGAGAAAGTGAAAACACTGTGAAGCCGAATCACGTACACAACGACGTGAAGTGTATCAAGGTCGAAGTGCAGGCCAGCAGAGGTTTCAAGGATTTCTGACAGCACAGTTGCTTCAGTGCAAAGTTGTGTGATCAAACGAACTGTCCGGAACATATATATTCGCAACTCCAGCTCGCCGCCCGCCCTCTCGCGGACAAAAAAAGAACGAGAGGAGCGGGGACTGCGGTGGCGTCGCGGAGACGATGGCAGGGACTGTCGGCCTTGGTGCCTCGGTGCTGCTATATCACCGCATGGTCCTGGTCCAAATGTTCGTGCGTGAAGCAGTTTTAACCAAAAACGTGAGCGCGTGAAAATGGGACTTTTTCTGTTCCGCCTCGCAACAGCGTCGCACGAAGGGAACGTGAAATCTAATTTCCATAGGGACGCGTTTCGTATATCTGCTATACGCTGCGGATTTCTGGTCTTCTGATCGCCAGCTCAATTTGTTCTCAACGTGAAGACAAGTGCTCCCACTAGTAGTGTGTAGCTCTATAGAACACGGTCTACGAAATGTATATTCTTTGCCCTAAGAAGGAGAGAATTGGTCGGTCAACGATATGTCGAGCAATAGAGATTGAGAATTTGTTCGCGTTTTCAGGCCGTTACAAAGAACATAACCAACTGCTCCAAGCACATTCAACACGCAGAATACGCGTATTTGCTTTCAGGTAATTACAAAGAACACAACCAACTGCTCCAAGCACATTCAACAGGCAGAATACGCGTATTTGCTTTCAGGTAATTACAAAGGCAAATAAAGAAATGCTGGAAGCATTTTAAGCGCATCTCTGCTAGCCGGCCTTTTGTGACGATAGCTGTTAACGGGCAGTTTCGGCGAGGCGGGTCGCAGCGTTGCGAATAAAACTGTACAGAAATGTACAGTATAATAAAATATCTCGTTTTGATAGAGCAAAAAATAAAACTCCTAAACACGCTAATGGCGTTGATAGGCAGTTTTAGCATAGCGTTACCGCAGGCTACCGTGAGCATGGCAACGCTCCTTGCGCGCACTAAAAATTATGATTCAAAGGCACAAACTTCCTGTTGCGATGCTTGACCGTACGGTAGCCTGCGGTCACGATACCCCAAAAATTACTATCAATAACCACAGTGCATTATGACCACGGGTTGCAGTACATTAAACCGTAACTGTGAGCACCGAATTGTGAGCGTTGACACGAAGGAATTAATACCGTGAACGCTGTTCTTCCGGAACTTGACGGTCTTCGTGCGCAGCTCATTTTATAGAGCCCCAATGACCAGGCAGAACGAAAACACCGCAATATCTTCAGCACACTGAAAAATATTTTTCCACAGACATGGCCGGTGGCCAAAAGAGCTCCCCTTCCAAAACTCCACAAGTTGAGGTTTCCTCAACTTTGAAATATCAGCACGCTCGTTTTCCTAACGCACATCAACACTTTCGTTACCTGTAATATGCTCCTGCCCTAACCCCTTCGCATTTCTAGACAAATAAATTATTTTTAGCACACTGACCGGCGTCAGCAAGCAGGCTCACGGGAAATCCTGGAGAATCTATCCCCGTCTCTTCCGCCATCTTACAACTACCGCTCAGCCGCCGGCGTTCGAGTTGCGAATATTGCCGCGTACATGACCGAGATGAAACGCTTTTCCTTTTTCCCCGCATTTCTACCAGAAACGTCACAGGTGAAAAAGGCTCGACGAGCGTAAACTGAAAATAAAGGTTTAATCGGCGAACTTGTGCCAGAAACAAGAGAAGGACTGCGTCGAAACAACAGCAGCGTACGTCGCAGCGTAGGCTGGAGCGAGAGTGAATGTGCCTCGTCGTCGGGAGAATCTGAGTCGGCAGAGCTCACGCTTGACTTCTTATCTACTACACTCGGTATCTCGAACATTCGACCTAGAATGTTCGAGACTGACTAGGCAAGGTCATTCTGGCCTCCTTACCTTTTACACTCGGCGTATGAGTAAACACAAATCATCCAGATGTGAGGCCTCTCCTTACATCTGGATGATTTAGTGTTTACTCATATGCCGAATGACCGAGAAAGAACGCCTCGTTCTTTCTCGGTCATGCGCGCTGCAGTATTGTCATGAATGACAAGATAAACAAAGAATAACTGAGGAAACTCAAACGTTTAATGGGGGCGAACTTGTGCCCAAAAAGAAAAAGAAAATAGAAGACAACAACAGAGCGTCACGGGCGTCGAAGTCGGCGAAAAAGCAGAGTCGAACGCTGGGGCGAAACTAACCGCAGATCGCTACGCGGAGCCCTTTATGTACGAGCGTTGGCTTGGAACAATTGGCCTAGAATGTTCGGTGGCTGGAACATTCGGAACTCGATCAGACGAGAATGTTCTCGAACTCACGAGAACGCAATGTTGAAAGAATAAATAAAATAACATTTCACTGACTGGAATCGAACCTACACTTTCCGCGCGACAGTCAAGCGTGGTAACCACTCGTCCACGCACGCGGTCGCTCGCCGACGAGCATGGCACTACTCCTCTTTAAAAGGCATCGTCTCGATGCCACGTAAAGGGCAACGAAACAGAGCAAGACAAAAGAATAGAAAAATACAGAGGCTGGCAAAACAAAATCCTATCAAGCGTTGCACAAGATCGCAGTTCGAAGACTTATCGCGCGTTGTACGGCTCGAGGCGCACGACGTCGACGACTTCCGGTCGTGGAGGGCGGCGTGATGAAGTCCGTGTTCCGTCGGCCATCACCTCGTAGTTCAGGTCCCCGAGTCGACGAAGTACTTTGTAGGGTCCGAAGTAGCACTTTAGAGTTTCTCGCTGAGACCACGGCGGCGGATCGGTGTCCAGACCCACACCCCGTCTCCGGGCTGGAAGTGGACGTCCCGACGACGAAGGTTGTAGCGGCCAGTGTCGACACGCTGTTGGGCTTCAATACGGTGTCTGGCGAGCTAGCGGACGTCTTCTGCCCGTCGGGCAACCACCTGGAAGTCGTCGTCGCTTCCGTTGACAGCCGGTTCGTGGGGTAACATCGCGTCCAGCATTGTCGTTACTTTGCGACAATGAACCAGTTGGAAGGGTGTCACTCCGGTGGTCTCTTGCACGGCCGTGTTGTAGGCAAATGTGACGTACGGCAACACCTCGTCCCATGTCTTGTGCTCCACGTCGACGTACATGGAGATCATGTCGGCGATGGTCTTGTTGAGTCTCTGCGTCAGCCCGTTGGTCTGCGGGTGGTACGCCGTTTTGCGCAGATGGCTGGTGTGGCTAAGACGAAGCGATATCTTGCGTCAGCTGGGCCATGAACGATGATCCAGGGTCTGAGATCAGAACTTCCGGGAGCGCCGTGCCGTAGGACGATGGACTCAATAAAAAGCTTGGTGACTTCCACAGCAGTCCCTGCAGGAAGGGCTTTCGTTTCGGCGTACCGTGTGAGATAGTCATTGGCGACGATAATCCATCTGTTTCCTTGCGTCGATGGTGGGGAAGGACCAAGTAGATCCATTCCGATCTGCTGGAACGGTGCGGTCGGGGAGCAATCGGCTGCACGAGACCTGCCGGCTTCCGTCGGCCGTTTCTTCCGTCGCTGGCACCCGTGGTACGACCGTGTGTAGAAGTGAACGGTCTTCGGCAGCTTGGGCCAGTAATACGTTTCGCGAATTCGGGCCAGCGTACGGCTGTAACCAAGGTGCCCGGACGCTCGGGTCGTCGCGGCATGCTTGAAAGACCTCCTCTCGAAGGTCGACCAGCAGGCACGGCGCGTTTATGTCCCAAAAGTTCTCTTTGTAGAGTACACCTTGTCGAATGGCGAAGGTCGGCAAGGTTCGTTAGAAAACACGGGGCACGGTGCTCCCGTGGCCTTTTTATGTGCTGAATTAATGCGCGGAGCTAAGGATCGTTTCGTTGACGTCGTACCAGGTCGTCGGTGGTCAGTGCTCCTAGGAAGCACTCGTCGTCATTGTCGTCGCTGCTCCCGAAAGGTGTTTCCACAGGAGCCATGGACGAGCAGTCGGCGTCGCTGTGCTTGTGGCCTGAATTGTAGACTACAGCCATGTTGCACTCCTGTAGTCGGAGACTCCATCGAGCGAGGCGTCCTGAAGGGTCCTTGATGTTCGCAAGTCAGCAGAGCGGAGTGGTGGTCTGTGACTACGCGAAACGGGCTCCCGTACAAGTACGGGTGGAACTTCGTGATTGCCCAGACGACCGCAAGACATTCTTTTTCAGTCGTGGAGTAATTTCTCTCCGATTTGGACAGCGTCCGACTTCAGTAGGCGATGACTCACTCGGTGCCTTCTTGCACCTGAACCAGTACCGCTCCAAGTGCTGCATTACTAGCGTCCGTGTGAATCTCGGTTTCCGCATTCTGATCAAAGTGTCCTAGGACAGGAAGAATCTGGAGTCTTCGCTTCAGCTCGTCGAATGCCTGCTGCTGCTCCTCGGCCAATTCGAACTTCTCGGCGTCCTTCGTGAGGTTTGTGAGCGGTGCGGAAATCCTTGCAATATCCCGAACGAAGCGTCGATAGTAGGCACAAAATCCGAGGAATCTTCGCACGGCCTTCTTGTCTTTCGGCGCTGGGAATGCCGCGACGGCGCGAGTCTTCTCGGGGTCTGGGCGAACGCCTTCGTTACTAACCACGTGATCTAGGAACTTCAGTTCGTCATAGGCGAACCGGCACTTTGACGCCTTGAGGGTGAGTACGGCGGTCTGTATGGCTTGGAGAACAGCTCGGAGTCGTCGCAAGTGCTCGTCGAAGTCAGTTGAAAACACTACGACGTCGTCAAGGTATACAAGACAGCTCTGCCACTTCAGCCCTGCCAGTACGGTGTCCATGACACGCTGGAACGTTGCTGGCGCCGTGCATAGTCCGAAGGGCATCACTTTGAACTCGTACAGTTCATCCGGCGTGACGAAGGTTGTCTTTCTCGGTCCCGTTCCTCGACTTCGATCTGCCAGTAACCGCTCTTCAGGTCCATCGATGAGAAATATCGAGAGTGGCGCAGCCGGTCTAGAGTGTCGTCGATGCGGGGGAGTGGGTAGACGTCTTTCTTCGTCACCGCGTTTAGCTGCCGGTAGTCCACGTAGAACTTAAGCGTTCCGTCCTTCTTCTTAACCAGTACGACTGGAGAGGCCCACGGACTGTTGAAGGCTGGATTATGTCGTCTCTCAGCATCTCTTGAACTTGCTCCTGGATTACCTCCCTTTTCTTAACGACGACACTGTACGGCGCTCGATGTACAGGGCGCGCGTCGTCCTCGGTAACGATGCGGTGCTTCGCAACGACGGTTAAGCGTACCTCCGACGACGCCGCAAAGCAGTCGCGGTATTCGGCGAGTGGGTTAAGCAGCTGCCGCCGTTTGGGGCCCGGAAGCTTAGGGTCAATGTCGAGCTGCGCTGGCGACGTACTGTCTTGCTGGGGTGGCGAGGTTTCGTCAGAAATGGCGGTGATTTCGGCGGCGTTTCGAAGTTCCTCGACGTTGCCCACGGCTGCACCTTTGGTGAGGTGTCGCGTTTCATATCGGAAGTTTGTGACGAGGACCACAGTCCGCGCATCCTGAAGTTCAACTACTCCTCTTGCGACGCCTATTCCTCTTCCCAGGAGCAATTGAAGGTTGCCTTGCAGGACAACGTCGCCGCAGGTAGCTGTATCGGCCACTACGGGTACGACAACACTTGATCGCGGCGGCAGGTTTACGTGGTCGGCAGCGACTCAGACGGTGGCTGACGCTGTTTGGGATTTCTCTGGAGGCGGAACAGGCTTTCGCAGCGCCCATCTGTTCTCACCCAGGTCTATGACGGCGCCGTATTCGCACAGAAAGTCCATGCCGAGAATGACATCTCTGGAACGGTCTTTTAGAACGACGAAGTTCACAGGGCACGTTTCGCCATGAATTTCGACGCCAGCAGTGCAACTTCCGACAGGCGGTTCGAATTTGTGGTCCTCCCAGGGGCATCGTAACTTTTCGCAGGCGGCGAAAGAGCCTCCCAATCATGACTGAGTAGTCTGCTCCGGTGTCCACAAGTGCCGATGCGTTGTAGCCGTCGATAACAACATTTATGGTAGTTGGACGCCGTAGCATTGGCTTCGTGGCGATGCGTGGCGTCGGGAGAGTGGGAGCGCTCCGGCGTTCTTGGAGGCTCTTTACTTTGGTCGTCTTCGGCAACGCCACCTCCAGGCGTTGCCGCACTTTGTTTTCCCGACGAGATAGGGGCGACAGGCTGTCCCGACGAGAGCGGCGGAAGGGCGAAAGCGCACGTCGAGGCGAAGGCGAACGGGAACCTCGGGGTAGAGTCGGCACCGGGGACAGGGGTCGTCGGAGGTACTCCTCGATGTCTCTTGGTCGCTGCTCAAGGCGAGGTCACGGGTCGCTCGGCGCGAAGCCTCGTAGGCCCAATTGTCGGTACGGGCACCTCCGGTAGACGTGATCGGCATCGCTGCAGTGATAACACAGCGGTCGACGATCGGCCGTGCGCCAGACATCTGTCTTCCTAGGCGCCGGTTGTTCAGTGCGCACGAGCTGGGGTTGCCCTTCCGGACGTCGGAAAGTCTGCGGCTCTGGTAGGTCACGTCGGGATGGCGTCGAATACTTCATGGCAGCTGGAGCCGGTCTCCGAGCTACCGCGGCGTAGGTCAGAGGAGGCTCCTCGGGTACTGCTGCGCTGGCAGGAGCCTCAGGTTGGAATGCCCGCTGAACTTCCTCGCGGACAACTTCGGCTTATTTAGGGTTAAAGCGCTAAAACGACGGACGAGTAGGAGACACACACCACCAGAGCGCTCTGTGGTGTGTGTCTCTCCTACTCGTCCGTCGTTTTTAGCGCTTTTAACCCCTAAACATGTTCGACCAATTAGCCCAAATTTAAACCCTTCTGCATTACAACTTCGGCTATTGACCGCGAAGCAGGCTGGTGGGCAGCAGGCAGGAACTTCTTGATTTCTTCCCGGACGACGTCCCGGATAATGTCGCGGATGTCCGGGATGCTGCTGCTGGGCGCCGAGAGGGCAGCGAAGCCGGGACGTCTCTGGTAGTGTGAGGCCCATGCGTGAAGCGCGCGTTCGATGTTGGTGGTCTCAGCCCAGGCAGCACAGACACGTTGAAAAGACGTCGAAAGAAGGTGAT
This sequence comes from Ixodes ricinus, assembly GCA_037355805.1. Taxonomy (NCBI): domain Eukaryota; kingdom Metazoa; phylum Arthropoda; class Arachnida; order Ixodida; family Ixodidae; genus Ixodes; species Ixodes ricinus. Next base: position 118,874 of record JAZHYW010066225.1, read on the forward strand.
GACGTCAGGAACCACATATCGAAAGACCGTCGAAAGTCTGAACATCAGGTCCCTTCGACGTAATATGGAAAGGCTAATGTCTGGAAAAAGGGTGGATTTTATGGCGACATAACGTCCCACTTAACGACCTTAGAACGTTGAGTGCACGTCTGAATTGGACGGGAAGTCAAGTGATAACGTTATATCGACGTTGACAATATGTCCCATTTTACGACCATAAAACGTCGAGTATACGTCTGAACTGAACGGGATGTCAATTCAAAACGTTATTAACAATAAAATAACGTCCCATTTAACGACATAAAATGTCGAGCGCACGTCTGTGATAACGCCATGTCAACATTTAAATAATGCCCCATTTAACGACCATAAAACGTCGAGCATACGTCTAGACTGAGCAGGATGTCAATTGACACCGGTCTCGACATGAGTCACCGTGGAACGATGGCTTCAACCGAATCTGGTGGCTTCGTAGCTCGGAGGTGTGTTCGCGAAAGAATGTATATTCGGACGGAATAGCCCATTCGCTAAACCCCCAAGCGCCCGGCCCGCTGTCCAGGAATCATGGGAACGGTGTTCTTCTTAGTGATCGGTAATTTCGGCCACTTCCATTGTTAAACAGTTTTGGGTGCAATTCGGAGTCACCCTAAACAAGCGTCCTATAGTGCCCAAGGACCTGCCATATCACTTTAAGATTTCTCGTTAATGACAACGTTTTCGATACTGTGCATGCTGTCAACCCTACAACCTGGCTTAGCTGCAGAAATCTCTTATATTATTGTCATTCTCTTACAGCTTCAAAGACGCTGATATTAAGTTAGAAACGCTAAAAATGCTGCAAGAAGCCCCGCTGACTCTGAGCTAAATGTCTGTTTTTTGGAGTCTTTTCTAGGGAGTAATAAAGGTCCTTAACATCCATGGACAAAACCGAACATTGCTGCCTATGTTACTTTTCAAACATGTCGATCAGTTCATTTATATTTCTCTGAGAGATAGAAAGAGAGAGAATAGACCGACCATAAGCCACTTGTCAGATTGCTCGGAAAATTGTTAACAGGCTTGTTTCCACCAGTCGGTGGGGGGGGGGGGTAAAATCTGTCGTTGCAAGTCGAAAGCTGTGTCGTCTGTTTCGTCCTCTTGTGTGTTTCTTTCGTCTTAAGTCAATGTAGATCACCAACACGCTCAAATCTTTAATCAAGATTCTCATTGCGCTGCATCAAGTTCTCTTCTGTCGAAATCTCGAAATCTGGTGGTTACGCAGTTTCGTTTTCCGGCGCGAAGCTGCTTTTCGTTGACGCGAGGCCGTGCACCTGCGAGCTCTGCAAAAAGAAAGCTTCGAAAGGAACGCGAATATCTTTCCACCAGTAAGTACGTGGATTGTCGAACTTAATGCTACTGCTCTAATGATAAAATTATATTCGTGAAATCGAAGGCAGCTGGTAACCATGTGTGGAAACCCAAAGGTCTGCCTCCATGCTTCGCCGCATGCGGCAGGCAAAATGTATAGGAAAATGGCGGACCTTTTCCTCTAGAGTTAGTATATAAGATCTCTATAATTTCCACCGAGAGTGTAAAGGTTTCGTATCAGGGAGGATTATGCGTGTTTTTCTTGCGATCGATTATGTCCCTGGAAAGCAGCTCGTCACCGCAGACACACTTTCTCGGGCACCCCGTGGAGAAACAGTTCTGGGCGACTTGTCAATCGACAACGTATCAAGCTTTGTGAGGTGTTGTGTGAATGAAGTAGAACGGCCGACACACCATGAGCAAGTAAGGGTATGCACAGGTACAAGACAGGTCACGCCGACAGCTTTTGTCGTATTGTGTTAGTGGCTGGCAGCGATTCACCAGCCTGAGTGCTTGGTTAAAACCTTATCGTTCAAAGAGAGCAAGCCTTACGAGTCATGATGGTATGCTAATGTATGGGCCCCGTCTCGTCGTCCCTTCAAGGCTTAAAAGTGAAGTGCTGACTTATATGCACGAAGTCAATCAATACATTGTTAAATGTCGCGCTAGGAATCGTGAATCCGTCTGGTGGCCCGGCATGAGTTCAGAGTTGGTGAATCTAGTCGCAAATTGAATGCAATGCAGGAACATTTGTGTCCAAAAGGAGAACCAATGATTGCGTCGGAAACTCGTGCTCTACATTGGCAAAAGCTAGAGGCTGACATCTTTTATTTTAGGGGCGTGGAGTACATAGCTGCTGTTGATTACTTTTCGCGTCTCCCAGAACTTGCAATGATTTTGTCAGTAGGTTCAGCAGCATTCATTGTACAGCTGAAAATTTTTGACGTAGAACAACGTCGTTCTTATTAATATATAAAAGCGCGAAACGACGAAAAAGGAAAACAAATTGACCGCATCTCCACGTGGTGAATGATGTTGATTGGGGCGAAGCTCTGGTGGTGCTGGTCTGCGTAAACGCTGAGCCGCAGCATGCGGAGCCTTTCGTTCGTTTTATCCATGTCAGAAAGAGAATGTGTGGTATGGAACGTGGTTATATACGCATTTGAGCATTTGACCGCACCGCCCTCTCGTCTATAAACGTTCAGGCAATGCATGCAAAGTTTAACGCGGTTATATACGCATTTGACCGCAGCGCCCTCTCCTGTATAGACGTTGAGCAGCTACATGCAACCTTTAATCCATGACATCCCCAGCTCTTAAGTTACTACCACATCTCAGAGCCCCTACTCGTCCCGCAGTCGTGGCCGAGGGGTTAAGGCGATAAATTATAATTCATTGGGGTCTCCCCGCACAGGTTCACATCCTGTCGACTGCGCAAACAGATTTTTTTTCCTCTTCTTTTCGTTTTTTTTTTTGCCTTACGCGAGCACGTGGGCACGTGCTCACGTGCTCGTGAGCACGTAAGCACGGGAGCTCACGAGCAGGAGCACGAGCACCGGACGCCGGAGCCACATACGGAAATGGCTAGCCCTAAAAAAGCTTCGCCCCAGATCTTTTTGTTTTCATCTTTTTTTTTTGTTCTACACGAGCTCGTGTTTGCGTGCTCGTGAGCACGTGAGCACGTGAGCTCACAAGCAGGAGCACGAGCACAGGACGCCGGAGCTACATACGGACGGCTGGTATTCACACGGGGAGAAATCCGGGGATTTCTCCACGGCACGCGCATCCTGCGACGAAAACGTCAGGCTTTGCGATGTGCAAAAGCCCCGCGTTTTCGATCTCGTGAAGCGCGCGTGCGGGGAGAAATCCCCGGGATTTCTCCCTCGTGTGAATACCCTTCGCCCCAAAAGGAGGGAGAAAGGAAAGATCGCCAACTGACAGCTGACGTTTATACTCCTGAACCAAAAGGAGAAGATGTTCAAAGCTATCAAAATGAGAAAAAAACCAAAACTTTCGTTTTACTTGTGACTAAATACCATTTACATCATTAAGCGTGAAATTACTGGAGGGTAATTACTTTTTAGTGATGCATTACCAAAATTAAATAAAGAAATATTCAAAATTATTTTTTGAAAAAGAAAGACACGCGAAAACACGAAAACAGATCCTAAAAAATAAAGATATATGAAGTCTCGGGAAGAGTAATAACTAGAAGGTCACAGCACAGTCGGAGTCCTTTATGGCATGAGACAGAGGTAATTGAGTTCTTTGCGTGTCATGGCAATTGACGGCGCGCTGACACAGACATCCACACCGGACAAAGTGATTTTTGTTTCGTATAGCTCGCGACTCCTATTAGCCCTGAAACGTTTGAAGATTCTGGCGTTACTACAGATTGCGGAGCACTTACAATTCCTTGCATGTATGGCTAGGTGACCGCTGTCGACGGCTTCAAAGATAGGGGGTGTTCTATTAGGCGGTCACTTCACACATCGTCCTGATTGTTCCACATACACTTTCCACACATTGTTCCACATACATTGTTCCACATACACTTCCACATACTCGACGTCGTGCTAGACGTTGTCTTTGAGGTCGTCCTAGAGTAATCCAAGACGTTGTCCCCTGGGACGTCGTCCTTTACGTTGTCTGAGACAGCCTCCTCCAGGTTGTACCAGATGAATTACATCGCAATTCAGAGACAACCGACAATAGTGGTTTCTGCAGCAATTTCTTATCTGCTGGCTTGCGCTCGTTTGCACGCGACGCGATCCTATCTGATTGAAACGGCGATATACGCCACTCCGGCAGGCGTGATTCCACAATCCTCGCTCATCGCTCTGGTCAGCGGCCGAGCGGCCAAGCTCGCGTCCTCTGCGGCAAGGCCAGTTTACTAGACTCTGAAGGGCGACTCGCCGAAGCGTTAAACACCCCCTCTGTTATTTCTTGTGCCACCCGCATGGTGCATAACATTTCTACAAAAATTTATGCACCATAGTACACCTGTGCACCGTCCAATATTTTTCTAGACATGGTGTTCCGGAAACTTTGGTAACGTATAATGGAAAAACCAGTTTTTGTCGCCCAATTCAACGCTCTAACCTAAATATAGGGTTCCGTCGCGTGACCTCAAGCCGTCGGCACCCGCAATCCAATAGAGAAGCAGAGCGCACAATTCATACAGTGAAAAGACTGCTAGAAAATTGGGCACACTAATATTTGGTGTTTCTGGCCTGCAGAGACACCCCGGGTCTTCTGGGAAAAGACCGTCTGAACTGCTCATGGGCAGCCGTCTGCGCTCTGCGCTCCCAGTGCACCCGGACAATTTGCGCCGTCAAGGCAAAGTCCCTAAAGAGACGCAGGAAAAAAAAGATGAGGCGTTCCGTAACAGAGAAAACGAAACTACGACAACCGCCATGTGGCGGGCTCCTTTTCCAGGTTTATACCTGGAGACAGGGCGTGGGTGGACAGCTTTCGAGTCCAGGCTACCGTTACGAGACCTAGCCTCTGGAGCCACGGTCATACATGGAGCAAAAGGACACGAGAGCTGAGCTCCAGAGGAACCGTCGAGGCCTCCTATGTTATAAAGAGCAGGCATGGAAAAACGGGGATTCCTTTTACGACTTCCCTGAGGATCTTGCGGAAGGGGTAGGGGAGCTGGAGGGTCAGACGAAATTTTGATTCGGACGGAGCCTTCAGCGCTCTGTTACTGCCCCGCCGCTCTATAGGACAGCGGTACAGCGGCACGCATGTCACGCGTTTTGGTCGGTTCATAAAAATACCTAAATATTATGGTTGTAGCTAATGTTTTTGAGCAAGACATTGTGTTTCAGTGTGGCGTTGTTTTATGCTGTACAGTGTTGGCGTCCAGTGTAAAGCTTGTAGATCGATGTGTCGTCTACCAATGTTTAACGAATGGGAGATGCTAGTGTCATGCGCCATCCTGACTATATCTCGTACCATGACATTATACTATCGGGGTTGCCCACGCATGCTGGGAGGCGCTCGCCCTTATCCCGCTGTACCGGGAGAAGCAATACATTCGGTGAGGGAAACGACGACGTTTTTTGTTTCGTTGAACACTGCGTCGCCTCTCTGTCCCCTCCGTCGGCGCATGGCAATCACTACTTCATACATGCATCGTCTCATCGTCTCGGACAAGTCTGTGAACAATTTTGTATTCTTCAACGGTACGTCGTCACACTGGAACGGCGCTTAACTCACTAACTCTGCACGAGCCCGACGTTGAAAGTCTTTCGACGCTTTGGCTGGGCACGACTTCCGGCCGATCGTTGACGCTCCACTCGTGTCCAATTTAATTCTGCGCTGGATCTCATTGTGGTGACGTCAAAATTCTAATGCACAGGCTTTGATCGTTTTAGGTGGGTTTATTCAAACCCATTTTCTAGACTGCAAGCCAACCTTGCAGTTCTCCGGCAATCCTGATCTCGCCCGCGTCCAGTGTCAGGTTGCGGCGCGTGCCGTGCACAGTTAGCTTGGCACAAATGGAGTACACCTTTCCATGGCCATGACTGCATTTCATATGGATGCGGCCGTAGCGCATCGAACCAAGATTTGACTATATTGATTGGTAGTAGATGGGCAGAAGAAGACGAAGTAGGAAGATAGGGTGCCTGCGATTGGTCCCTGCTCGATTTGATTGGCAACGATCGCAATCATATAAACGTAGCCTAAAATGCGATCCAAACCAACGCGTTTTTGTGTGCACGTAGGCCGTGCGCTTCCAGGAAATTGCGTATTTCGTGAAATCGCGCTGATTTCTTTCGCCCTCCGGGCGCGCGTAAGAAAGTAGGATGATTTCAACTTCTTCTGAATGCGCACGAAAACGTGCTGAGACGTAGTAGGGCGCTCTTCTCCCGGCCAATCGGTGGAAAGCACCAGTTCCGGCTCCGCGTTTCTTCGCCGTCTGGCGTAGATGCTCTCCGCTTGCTTGAATGCGCGCCGCCTTAACCAACGCGCTTGGTTGTGACTCAGAAAGCATCCTCCGAAGCAGCAAAAACTTAACGAGATACGTAATTTCCGGGAAGCGCACGGCCTGCGGCGTCAACGGCCGTGCGCGTGCACAAAAACGGGTTGGTTTGGATCGCGCTTACGACGCATACGCTACAGTCGCCCGTGCAGTCCCTTTATCTTTTAGCCCTGCTCATTGCTGTACACGCGCGCTCTTTCTTCAGAAATGGCTAGCGCCTCAGCACGCTTCCTCGCGTTTCACGCGAACAATAAGTGTGAAATAAAAAAAAGAAGTACAAAAAATTTGGAAGGAAACAATTGTTAGCGTTTTGATAAATCGCTAAAAGGAGTGCACTATGTTTCTTATGCTTTATTAACACTGGTGAGCAGATGCTGAAAGCTTTTTATACACCGTTTTTGCGTTTAGAAAATCATCGCCCAGACTGCTATTATTTTTCGTCGTTTCTGAAAAGAGAGAAAAGCACCCGCCATACCCACGAACGCTAAAACTCCCACCGGCCGGAGGCTCTTTTCTTTTTTTTACAAAACCTTGGTTGTGAAGAATGCACAGCTCAGCGTGCGATATTCACAACGCTCAGCACGAACATGATCGTCGATTTCGAAAGCAAGCAAAGCACGCACCGTATGTTCAAGCGCTGAAAATGGCAGTGCGGTGAGAAACTATTTTCTACCTGCGGCCGTGACTTGTGCATAATCTCACGCTAGATCATGATAGGTTCACATCTAAAAGCTGAACTCACTGGAGCAAAGATCAAGAGCGAAATTCCCGCTGCAAAATTTATTACAACATGCCACTGCGTATTTGTCGCGAACCTAATTCTATGACACGAACAAGCGATGAACGCCGTCAAAGCCAATACATGGTGTCAAGGCGTCAGTTGCGTGAGTGACTTCGTCTGCACACAAATGACGCACTTGCAAACGCTGAAAACCCGAGTGCACAACAAACGCACGACAACGCCAGAAAAAAGGGTGTTCACAAAATACGTTTGCGTGCTTCGAACGTGGTTCCAACTTCGGAGCCACTCGGAAATCAGAGCCGTTTATTTGACTATAGGGAGTATTCACTGGCGGCCATATCTGTGGGCGAAAAAATGCTGAACACGTGCTGACGTGTGAGCTTCCACAGTTCTTTTGCCACGATGCATCTGCACACCATCAAGATTGCCAGTCTTAGCAAGCTTATTAATTTGAGCTCATTCTGAGCATGCGCTCTAAACATTGCCCTCAAATATGGCGTCCAGTGAATACCCCCTATAGGGGTCATTCACTGGCCGCCATATTTGAGGTCACTGTTTAGAGCGCATGCTCAGAACGAGCTCACATTAATAGGCTGCCAAGACCGGCAATCTTGATGGTGCGGGGTGCACGTTGCAAAATAACTGTGGAAGCTAGCCATCAGCACGTGCTCAGCATTAGCGCTCACAGATATGGCCACCAGTGAATACGCCCTATACTGTTCATGCCACGCGCCGGCCGTTGGCCCCTGCCGGTATACTCTGTTTCACCTTATGATGTACCGCACGAAAGGCTACAAGCGCGAGCTCCTTGCTCTGGGGCACATCTCGGCGGCACAAGCTCTCGTGCGTTAAGAGTAGCTCCCAACGCTATGAGCTCGCGCTTCTAGCCTTCGCTGCGGTACAACATAAGGTGAAAGCAGATGCAGTGGCGGACGCCGAGCGATCAAATTCTAGCTCGCCTAGATCGGCGGCAAGCAGCCCGCGGCCCGAGCCCCCCCCCCCCCCCCGGCGAGCAGCCCACGGCCCTCCCCCCCCCCCCCCCCGAGCGCCCGACCTGCATGTGCAGCTGCGAGGCAACTCGTTTCTTCCGGAAAAAATTCTGCACTATCATAGCCTCCTCTATAGGTTGAATTCACTGGCGGCCATATCTGTGTTCGCTAATGCTGAGCACGTGCTCACGGCGAGCTTCCACAGTTCTTTTGCAACGTGCACCCCGTACCATCAAGATTGCCGGTCTGGGCAGACTATTAATGCGAGCTCGTTCTGAGCATGCGTTCTAAACAGTGACCTCAGATATGGCGTCCAGTGAATACCCCCTATAGGCAACCTGCAATGCTGTTTGGTTTGGCGCTATCTAGCGACGGAAGCAGAAATAGTGGGTATCCCTGGGAGTTGCGGCTGCATTGCTCAAACGTGAGCTTTTACTTTGGCAGCGCCACTTAGCCTAGTGTCTGAAGCAAGAAATACTGGGTATCCCAGGAAGCCGTGATCGCGTAACATGCTAGTACGGCGGAAGCTACGACCCGGGCGGGCCAATGGGAACGTGACTGCGTATCACCGGAGCGCGCCTCTACCCTGCAGAAGTATCAGGCTTTTCGCTGCGTCATGCTCCAATATGTGTGCGTTGCGCTCGTATACGTCGCGCATTTCGAAGCCGTCGGCACGCAATGTGGGGCTTATCGTTCACCCTTTGCCAAGTTACACCGATCCAGGGTATAACCATGGGCTCTCACTCTGCCGGCGCCCCTGGCTGTTGCCGGCTGGCTATACTGGCAACGCCTGGAAGATCGTCACGTGACGCGGCCGCCAAAAGCGAAAAGGTGGAGCGGCAGACAACAGTCTAAAGCCCCTTCATGTTTCAAAAGTAGCGCAAGGTGCGTCGATGCAAGAGGCACATGCAACATGCAGCCCTTGGGAAGATCATGGCGGCACAGCGCAGCACTGAGCTAGATTTCAGACGCCGTGAATTTCTCAGAAGTGGCGCGCGGCACGTGTCTCGAGCATTTCTACCACAATGAATGGCGCCACTTCTCCCAGGATAGAGGGCCTTTACAAGAGTCAAGAGGTCCTGTAACTGGCGCCCCGCTGCGGCGAGGAACCGAAACACAATTGTCCTGTGTGATGGAATGTCCGCTCGTGCTTCTCGCGTTCCTCGGGCTACCGCTTTCTCGTCGGGTTGTGGTTTCGGGCTTCGCTGAAAACGGCCCGACCGATGCGCCATTCATTGTTGTAGGGCTCGTGGGCGTGCGCGCAAGGAAATTCATGGGGTCTGAAATCAGCTCTGTGCTGCGTGTGCCGCTGATCCCCAAGGCCCGCACGTGCCTCGTGCATCGACGAACCTTGCGCTACTTTGAAACATGAAGGGCTTTAGACTCCCTGAGTGCCTTCATGCACACGCGCGTTTTTGCTTGAGTGGTGACAACTCAGCCATTTTTGCGCCCAATCGTTTTTTTCATGCATTTTGTAGCGCGCGCAATCTGGTGTCCCTCAGCTCGAGTGCGTAGCTTTGGCTAATGCTTGGACGCCATTTTCGCGCCCAAGTCACGCACCAAGCGCGCGAGAGCGTCACGCGCTGGCACACTTAGGTGCAACAATGGATGTCTTCACCCTCAGACAGACACAGACATGTAGGCACCCTAGACTCCCCGAGAAATGCTCTGTGCTACCAGATCCTCACGCTCCGAATCTGCGACCGGGCACTCTATGGCTCCGTCATCGAACTGCCGTGCTTTGTGAGTATAGAGGAGGCTATGGCACTATCTATCAGGGAGAGGCCACAAATAAATCTCAGGTGAATCCCCTTTAAAGAAACACATTCAAATTGTTTTTGACATAATGGTTTTTGATGAAGCTCAGCAGGGTACTAATTGGAACCATATGTTTATCTTCACTAGTAAAAATTATAGCTTAATTCAATATTTAGGTAAATATCATGGTTTTGCAATTTGCAATGTCCACATTGGCTGGCTGCTTGTTCCCGGAAACTGTTTCTTGTTTTCGCAACCACTCTATCATTTGCAATTTATGGAAGTCTTCGCTGAAACATCCGGTATCATAAGTTAGGATTCAGTAGGTACTTAGAATTTGCAGTTTACGATTTTACATTCATAATCGGATGAGTTGTGAAACAGTTTCCGTGTTTCACACGCGTTTCCGCGTGTGAAACAGCGTATTTTTAACATTTTTTTCTGTTATAGGTCTCCCCCTGCAGGGAAGAATTTGCGAAAGTGATAGTGTGGCGTTTGTTCACGACAACGGGAACACTTTCAGTGGTGTCAATAGTTTCGCTCAGCAGCTCGCCTTTTTGTAAGTAATTTGAACGCTTCAATTTGTGATATTCTTACTCGCCGCTTGTCCGGAAAAAGGGGCCAAGTCACAGTAGAGACATCTTTGGAAAAAATGACGTACCTACGTCATTTGAAAATCAATAACGCAGCTAAAATCTTACTAATATATTCGTTGATACTCTTCTTTTCGTTTATGCTGGCCCAGCAATATAAATACTATACTAGCGAGCAGTTCGATGAGAGATGCAGAAATTTCAATTCATATTTTTCTGGAATTCATTCAAATACAAGAAGTATGAATAGAAAACAGGACGCTCTTGTCGTGTTCTTTATTCACATTGTTTGCGTTTTGATTCACTATTGTTTACTGAAACATGTCTCCGTGAATATGAGGCGCCATCAAATATTCATAACTACGTCTGTGTTAGTATAAATCGCAAGCAAAAACGAGGTGGCGGCATTTTGATTTATTAGATCGCTTGTATTCCATTTACTGTTGTGCAGGAACAGTCCGTAGTTCATGCAGATGTCGAGTGCCTGGTTGTTCGTACGAAAAAAAAAAAGATCTTAATAGCAATCCATACGCCACCAGTAGGAAACAAAGATAATGTTCTCGAATTCTTTGACGACCTACTATATTTTTTTAACAAGACTACACTTTTAATTATAGGGATAGAAACATTGACACAATAGTAAATGATACATACGCAATAGATTTGAATTACAGAGTGTTGTCCTACGCGAGCTCAAATGTAGTAAAACTCCAAACTAGAATAACAAGTGAGAGCTCCAGATCCATAGATATATTTGAGACAAATTTAGATCAAACTGAGCTTTTCCCTGGACTCTTTCGTTAGGACATAAGCGACCACCTACCTTTTTTTTTTTTTGCTTGAGCTGTGTTTTGGTTTTGAACAACACAAACAAATCCGAAAGTTACAGCTTTAGATAAATATATGCGGAAACACTTGATAGTTCTAAATAACTTGTTGCCAGGTTTGACTGATCTAGCGTCTATCTGAATGAGTATGCAGATGCAGCGTGTAGCAAATTTTTAAGTCTATTTAAGAACATGTATGATTGTGCGTCCCTCGTTGTTAAAACAAGGAAGGCGAAACGAAAATTGAGAAAGCCATGGTCGAATGACGATCTCTAAAAGAGAATGTAGATAAAAAAATAATATGTACTACAGTTTTGTAAAATCCCGTGACAAAACTTTGTTATCTCAATTTAAACAATTAAGAAATAAGTAAAGCTATGACATTAAAAAGGCAAAGTCCAAACCCTTTCTACGTAAATTTGAAGGCAAATTTATTAACTCGAAGAAACTATAGGATGTGTTTAATAACTTGACAAACAAAGGTAATGTCACGTATAGCATACCGGATATAACAGTAAACGGGAAAAATATTACCAGCATAGTACTTGCAAATACTATTAATGATTACTTATAAAAGATGATGCGCCACGACAATGGGGAGATGGCAGTGACATTGATGTTATGACTAACATTCAAATGCGCAAAGTTCTATTATTGAGGAGCCTAGGTCCCCAACTTAAGTACATAACTCAATAACAAATATCAAGAAAAATGTAGCAGCTTGAGTTGACGACATAAAACCCTTGCCAGTTAAAACGGTTTCAACTATGCTGCAAACTGGCGTAATCCGAGATGAACTCAAAACTGCGAAGGTTATCTCGATATATAAAAGGGGAATAAAAATGGTCTATTAAACTACCGGCCAATATCGCCTCCCCAGCTTTCCTGGACACGGTCTCCTTGTGCCCTCTCTTGGCTAATCTCAGCAAAACGCAGTAAAATGATAATTTCAGCCAAACTACTGCAGAAAGCCTTAAGTTCCCCGGGATATCTATAGAGGGCACTAATACACTCTTATTTAATACCTACTTCAACCACAGGATTGTATACTTTTTATTCCTGGGCCCGATATAACATTGTTGCATTGGGTCCTATGGGCCACCTTGACAAAAAATTTACATTTCTACTGACTGAAAAGAAGAATCGTAAAGTTCCCGAGGAATATATTAGCTGCCGACTAATAGCACACACCGCAGTTAAAATTTCGGTATTTTAATTAATACTTTTTATTCCTCGAGACTTTCAAATTCGGCTCGCTTTTTGCACCTGTAAAGTTAGCACTCCTCCGTGCAGCAAGCAGCTTGTGGCCAAGCTACCTTTACATAGGCTTATCGAAAAAAAGATTTGTACGATGCGTTTGTGACAGCATATTGACTAAGAATGTGGCAGTTATAATATGATTATATAATAATTAGATGTTTACAATCAAAATTTGTGCCCAGAATTTCAAAAATAAGCAATTTTTATGTAGGGTCAGAAACACTTGCATTGTATATATTTTGCTTTGAATTTGCCTGTGTACGTAACGTTTTAGCTCGGTTACAGACACACACTGAACAAAATTCTTTCAGGCGTGTATAACTAGAAATAACTAGAAATGACTAGGAATATAACTAGAACGGCGCGCCGCTAGCCGTTCGATTGTTTGTCTTTATATCTATCTTATTTTATTTATACATATATACGCGTATAAATAAAGAACACAACGACGATGACGTTGAGAGGATGACACACCGGGTGATGGCGGTGTTTCAATCTGAGCCCTGGTTCCTCGGAAGCGGCAGCTTCTACTTTGACTGGGCTACCTCCTTGGAGCCTGATGCTTCGACCCCAGTGGACCCCAGTGAGCAACAGCGCCATCATGTTCCTGAGGCTCCTTCATGCACCAATCAAAAGGCGTGCCAGATCCCCATGGCTCACTGCTGACCCGCCCAACCCACCTCCACGAAATCTGGACTTCTGCGAATCGGACTGCCATCCTCCCCAATACCAACAATCCATGTCGTCGTCATCATGCATGTATATACTCATCACATTATCATGTTCACTAAACGCGGCACCGCGGGCCTCCATGGTACCGGCTGCTGCCTTTCCGCGGCGCCGCGGCTCTCCGGAGCCAAATAAATAAAGACCAAAAACTAACGACTAAAGACAAAATGCTTTGCTGACCAACAGCCGGTAGCGTTTTAAAAGAAAGAACAATAGTGTTTCCTCGCTTAGAGGATACAAAATCTAAATAAGCATGATTTCCATACACTTAACTTCTCCCCACCAAGAGTGATGCGTTGACACCTGATGCAAGCGCAATATAAATTCCTTCCCTGAATAGCGCACTGGCAACTATTCAAACCGACCGCTGGGCCCACAGTTAACCAAAAGCAACAACGTCAACATTACGCTCTAAAAGTGCACCAAGCGCTCATCCCTAAATGTCAACAAAATCAAACGGCACTGATGAAACACCATCTTCCCGAGGGGAACCATGGAGTGATGCGGAGCATCGTGTTGGTTCCGAGGAAAGAGTCAGTTGCGTGCCGACGTCGAGAGATCGCGCCACCGACTGCCCTAGCGTTACCCCCTACGCGAGCCTTCGTCGCGGCTCGCGGCAGAGAAACTTGGAACGCTCGCCGCTCGCCGTTTATATTTTTTCACACTTGAAGGAGAGGAGACTAGAGGAGGAGAGTTGCGCGTGCGCGCGCGGTGTGAGTAGAAGCGAACGAACGCGCAGTGCACGCAGCTGGTAGAGAGAGAGAGCGGAGAGAGTAACGCGCAGCTGTTGGAGAGAGGGAAGGAGAGTTGCGCGTGCGTAGTGCGAGTGCGGACTACGACGCCGCGGGACATAGACCCAAGCAAGAGATGCTCCGCATCTAAAACTGCACCATACTATACTCTGTTTCACCTTGTGTTGTACCGCAGGAAAGGCTACAAGTGCGAGCTCCTTGCTCTATGGCACACCTCGGCGGCACAAGCTCTCGTGCACCAAGGGCATCTGCCAACGCTGTGAGCTCGCGCTTCTAGCCTTCGCTGCGGTACAACATAAGGTGAAACGGAGTATAGTGGCAGACCTCACAGAAAAGCATACGCAATACAGAAAAGAACGGCAACGGCAAAATACACATAATTGGGGAGATCTTTTCTAAAAGCCAAATTCAGAAACCTAAACTAAACTAATGTTTGCTGAAACTCGGGGTATATCGTGTGCATCGTTTCGAAAAAGTATCAAGCGAAAACACCACGCAACGCATTGGACGTTGTTTCACACCTTGAGACACTGGCTTGCACTGGCGTACCGACCGCCGGCGTAGCATAGCGCGTAGTCGTGAAATGTCTGCAACTGATGATGATGATTGCTTATTTGCCAGAAGAAAAAAAAAGAAGACTCGGCGCGGACTTTTTTTCCGTTAGGGCTGGATTCGGCGCTGTAGACGTTCTGTCTAACGCAAATGAGCGGAGTGGAATGTATTCCCCCTAATGAAGTATTTGGCCAGACGCAAACGGTGAAAAGGGTGGGAGGCCGGAGAGATGCACTGGAGAGGAAATTCAGATAGCGGTCGCGCGCTTCGAATTCTCCGTTTATCTCGCTCTATAGTTCGTCTCACCTTAGTATGGACTATTGTTAGCCGCGCGTGCTAAAAGCGCGAGCTAGTCGATTTGAATGAAGCCGCGGCGGCTGCACGAGCGCTCGTGTAGCAAGTGCTCTAGTCAAGGCAGTCGAGGCTGGCCGCTCGCGCTAGCAGCAGACCTTTGAGGTTAGTCCATGCTAGGGTGAGACGAAGTATAGGGTGCCTACATGTCTGTCTGTCTGAGGGTGAAGACATGCATTGTTGCCCTGAATGTGCCAGCGCGTGACGCTCTCGCGCACTCGGTGCGTGACTGGAACGGTAAAATGGCGTCTATGCATCAGCCAAAGCTACGCGGTCGACCTGAGTGACACCAAATTGCGCGTGCATCAAAATTCATAAAACAAACGATTGGGCGGAAAAATGACTGAGATGTCACCACTCAAGCAAAAGCGCACGTGTATATGAAGGCACTCTATCTTGCTCTAGAGAGCCTTCATACACACGCGCGCTTTTGCTTGAGTGGTGACATCTCAGCCATATTACGCCCGATCGTTTTTTATGCATTTTGAAGTGCGCGCGATCCGGTGTCACTCAGCTCCAGCGCATAGCTTATGAGCTAGTGCATAGACGCCATTTGGCGCCCAAGTCACGCACCGAGTGCGCAGAGCGTCACGCGCTGGCAGATTCAGTGCAGCAATGGATGTCTTCACCCTGAGACAGACAGACATGTAGGCACCCTATCTTGCTCAAAGTTGATACGCCACGTGTCGTGAGAATCGGGAACTAAAACAGCGTGTCTCAGAAAGCTGGCCATGCGGTTTTGCCAATCTTTTCATAAATATGGAAAGGCCTGATCAACATTAGATTGCCTAAGTTTTGTGTTACTGAATACAACGTAATCACCGAGTCCCAATGTGGCTTTCTGAAATATAGATAAACAGAATTAGCTCTAACCGATATAAAGGATACAATTGAAACAAACAAAGAAAACAAACTCTACACGCTTAGACTACTCCTGACCTTAGTAAGACATTTGATTCAATAAAGCATGATATTTTACTTCTAAATCTACGTTCGTATGGCGTGCGTGGAGTTGCAGCTAACCTGATTAAATTATGTTTATTGAACACGCGACAATTAGTCTGTATCAACAAAATAAGCTCCCGAAAATTAGAAGTAAAGCATGATGTGCCTCGAGGTTCCATATTAGGCCCACTGTTATTTCTTATATAAATACTTCACATAACAAATATTCCAAACATTTCACGTATAGTAATGTACTTACGCTGACGACACAAACATTTTTTTTCAGTGGAAGCGTTAAAACAACTCTACAAGTACATGCGATAATTATCTAGTGCAATTTTCAAAATGGCTCGAAAGAAATCACCTTGAATTTAATGTGGACAAAACAGAGTATATTACAATACTACAACATTATAACTGCAGTTTAATTCTAACCCCATACCTCTGGAAAAAGAGAAAAATGTTTCGTGGTGTCTGGTTTAATGAACAATTTACCTGGGACACCCATGTTTCTAAACAAAGAAGAGACTAAGAAGTGATTTCTAGCTATCAATCAGTTTAATGCACAGAATATCAAATTTAGTACCCAGCTGGCTCAAGAAAAACCTATTTTACTCGTTGTTTTACACGAAACTTTTTACGGAAATCGCGTATGCGGAAGAACTGCTAAGAATTAATATAGAGGACTAATATGCTTCAAAAATGAGTGCTACGCATTTTTGAGAGCTATCAAGGTAACATTCGTAATGTTCACAACGGTCCACTATTTAAAAAAAAAAAACTTACTTCAAGCAAACAAGATTTCTTTTTTCACACTTAGGCAAACAATCTCAAACAAAAACCTCATCAATGGAATTAAAGCCATACGCATCCCTATGAATTTAGAGATGCCAAAAGAGAAACGCCCAAAGTCAGGACGAATTATGGAAAACAAAAATTAGATTATTAGGGCCTTGCGCTGCTAAACACTTTGGGTGACCACGATGACTTTTCACTATCGTTCCATAAATACAATAGCGAAATAAACCACGTGCTTATAGAAAACGAAATATGACTTGGGTAAAAAAAAGCAAACTTTAGTATGATCTACATTGAGCAAATGAATAATGCTTTGGTGCCAGTATTAAGATATACTTGTTTTATTGTTTCAATAAAAAACGAAATTTTATTTTTTGTGTGGCAATGTTTTGTGTATTGACATTGTTTTTCGGTGTTCGAACAATGAGATAAATGTGTTTGTGCCTTAAATATGAGTTTCTAGATGCCTTGTGTATTGACAGAATTTTTTGTATTCCAACAATGAGTGTGATACTTTTTTAGCCTCAATTATGAGTTGTTTTTTTCTAATGCCTTGTCATGACTTTTTTGTTATAAATAACTGTGAAATTTGATTAACTGTGCCCTGTGTTGCATCCTTAAAGATAAAACAGAGCAGCAATGACATTTTGTTACGTATGTGTTAAAATTTCGAGTTATTTTGTTCAAAAATGTGTTGATGTAAAATGCTCATGTAACTGTCAAAGGTTGCCTTTCCTCCTCTGTGTATGTATTTTTTTCATCTTTACTGTACATTGTTTGTGCCGCTGTAAACTACAGGTGGTAGAGACCTCTGTCAGGCAGAAATGCCTTTTGTCTCACCTCCCTACCGGGCTTGGCCTGTGAAAATTCCAATAAACTTCAAACTTCAACTAAATCTTTGAACCCGGTGTTCGGAGGCTTATGGCCGGTTCACACATACAGCGGAGCGCTAAGTTAGCGCTACGTGAGCGCTCGAAGGAGCGCTCATGTGGCGCTTCCTAGCGCGTGAAGTAGCGCTCGGTTAGAGCTTCAGTAGCGCTCTCTTAGCGCTTCAGAAGCGCTTTGTTAGCGCTTCAGAAGCGCTTTGTTAGCGCTCTCACGCTCCTTATGCCGTGCTTGCTGCTGCGGAACAGCGCGTGCACGGCGATTCCTTTGTTGTTGTTTTTCCTTTGGCATTGAAAGAAGAGGAAGTAAAAGAGCCGCTCTCCAAGCAAAGGGTCGGGCAGGCAATCCAGAGTCATAGACTCTGAGCAACTAATTGGTTGGGTACGACCTCATTGCTTTCTATTCGATATGCGTGACCCTGGTTTCAAAGACACACAGTTAAAAACAATCGCCTTCTAAAAGAGCTCTGTGTCTCGGTCCCTCAGTCTAGGAACAAGATTCGCCGGGTACTCGTCGGTATCTCGGTGGCAAAATATTTCGAGCACTCAGAAGGCTCTTCTGGGCGTTAAGCCGTCTACACACATATGTACTAATTGCGTACATAAGAGCATTTGTCGCGTTTCTATTTAAGCGTCCCACATGTCCGCCATAGTGCTGCTGATGCACCCAACCACAGGAACCGAAACCGCAGTGCACGTGCTAATCCGCAGCAGTAACGGAGGTACAAGAAGCACTAACAAGGCGCTACTGAAGCGCTAACAAAGCGCTACATAGCGCTAATCAGCGCCTAGCTACGCGCCTTATTAGAACTAAGTCACGCGCCAGGAAGCGCCACATGAGCGCTCCTTCGAGCGCTCACGTAGCGCTCACTTAGCGCTCCGCTGTATGTGCGAACAGGCCTTAACGCTGCTATGGCTGAACAGTCCTGTCCCTAGCCACGAGCCTTGTGCCCCGTGCCTTGGCCCCGCGCTCGCTCCTCGCGCACCCGCCGCATCGTCGCCAAAGTTCTCGGTGTCCAAAATCTCCACATCTTCCGCCCCCCCCCTTCCCCTTTTTCCGGATTGCTCATGTTCCATAATATCAGCGGGCACTCCACATTATGACAGACGTTTGCACCAACCCTCCTTTGCGGGGCAGAACACCTCACAAAACTTATTAACCCCTCGTAGCCAATATTTGTGTCCTCATCTTAAAATTCAGGAAAATGGGCCGAACTCGCTGCTGCCCCCACGCTAATTCTCGAAGCAATGCGCGCTGTCCTCGTGCAACGCAGCAGACGCTGGTTGCACTATTTCTCCACGGGGTGCAGTGCCGTCGGTGCCGAGAAGCGCTCCGATTGTAAACCGAAACTTAAAAACCCGTCGAAGTTGTGCGGTTTTTCAGAAAGCTGTAAAATACCGCGCGTGCCTTGTATCGTTCTGCAATTTGTTGATTTAGTGTTTAGCCGATGATGATCAGCAATATTTTAATTAAAACCCTGCCCTTAAACTCGATATTTAAAAGGAATTAATTACGTGAAAATAATTAACAACTTAATTATCCCAAAATTTAATAATTTTCCTAATTGGGCCCCTGGCGTAGGATCAAAACGACACAAGCCTTTCCTTGGTGCGATGCGTCGTTTTCCCAATATCGAATTTGTCTACCTTTAGTGAAACACACTGTATATAACGAAGCATGGTGAATGCAGCCCCTCATCACTTGAGGGCAGGGTGTCGAACCGAAATGTTTTTCGTTCCGGTTTTCGTTCCGGTTCAGGGAAAACGGTTCAGCTCCGGTTCAGCTCCGGAGTGAAAAAATAAAGGTTCGAACCGGTTCGTACTCATATGCTACAAAAACAATGGACGACAGCTGATGATAAACTATAGATATTTTATTAAATTGTTGCATATAGAATGCAAAGGCTCACATTACTGCGTGGAATGAAGGAGCTAGTGTTGGGGCACCTCGGCACGTGGGTGAAAACGCAGTTTAATGTCAGGCACCTGGCCGAAGAAGTAGGACATCGTCATGCATATCCGGGGAAAGACGGCACCTCTTAGTCGATATAATGAACTTCAGTGCAGAAAAGGCTCGCTCGACGCAGACCTGGGTCGCAGGCACTCCCAAGCCTCGTTTACATGAAAGCGACTTCAGCGCATCGATTCCACTCGTTCTTCGAACGAAGCCGACGCGGCAACGTTTACATGAATGCGCACCAACCCCTACACGAAGGTGGCGCCACGCCGTGTCAAAGCTCGAAGTTATGCAGTTCCGGCACCAGCCGCTCCGCGTTTTCCGGTGCATCGCACGTGGGTGCCTTTCGACGCGTTCAGTGAACGTAAAGATCGTGCCCGCTGTCTTTGGTGCTGTGGAAGAAGTTTGAGACAGAAGAAACATCAAAACCCAAGCGTTTAGGGCTCCAGGCCGGGCCGCCGGGTCACTCTGGACCGGAGGCGACGTGTGTGCGCACGCTTTGAGGAAGCCTCCGCGCTTCGCCGCGCCAGACCTCGCCGATCGCGACCGGACCAACCGGACCCCGTGTCCGAAAGGCTCCTGCGCAGCCAGGAACGGCACCGAGGTAGGAGCTGCTCGTTCTGCGCTACCATGCAGTGCTCTACAGTGCTCGGAGCTCTCGGTGTCGTTCGTGCTTGCGCCGAAGCCTTTGGGACCCCTTCGGACGTGCATGTCGTGCTTCGCAAGGCTTGGACGGGGGCCGCCCTCACCGAGCAGCTACGCTAGATTCCGCTTACTTATGATGGCAATAAAAGATCGCGTTTGTTCTCGGGAAAAAATTGCGGGCGACCATAGGGGACCGCTCTTTGCGCCGCCGACGAGGTTGGCCGCCGCCATGTTCTCAGCTGTTTCCACTCGCTCCCGCAGCGAGCGCCTTCCCATAATCCTCCCCGTTCCAAAATGCGATGCGACCTCCGTTTACATGGGCTGAATGAATGCGCACTCGCCATCTCGATCCACCTCTGTCTAGCGACTTGAATGCGATGCGCTTTCTTTGCGCATTATGCCGTTTACATGACCGCATTGAATGCGACAACTGGATTCGATGCGACTAAGTCGCATTCATGTAAACGCGGCTCCAGGGGTATTTGCGCCAATGCGTAGAGTTCTGGATGGCGTTCCCTTCTCTCCTCACAAAACGGCAACACGTTAGCGTCCCTTGAAAGCCGCGGCTCCTTATCTAGCAATGCTCAGAAGAGCTGTGCGCCTTGATGTTTGTGTTTCTGAGTAAAAAACGTCTTGGTCCTTGTTGTTTCTGCTACCAAAGATCGAAGCTGTTATGCTGCTTTTTGAAGCTGTAACTGTTGATTGAATCCCTCCTCCACTTCCCGGTGCTCGACTTTAATTTCGGACAGATTATAAATTCCCTAAGTTATTTTTAAAGCAGATTGGATGCGCCACAATATGGCAACTAGTGTAGGTTCTAAAATATCCATGGGCCTTTGTATCGCTTTCTTATCCGATCAGATGTACTATCGCGGACAATATGAGCTGAAACAGCGCTCCACCCGGCGCACGGTACTACCTGCGCCGCCTGTCGCCTTGCGTTGCACACACGGCGAGCCCTGAGGCCGAGATAAATTCTCACTTGCGCTCACTGCGCCGCTGCGCTCTTCCGGCCGTCTGCTAGCGAGACGGCGGGTGCGACAGCGGGCATTTGTGTGGTAGGGCGGCAGGGGAAGGGGGGGGGGGGTCAAGAGATTACACTTGTCGTCCCTCTTTTGGAACTGATTACTTCATTCTATCGTGTAGAATCACGAAGAGAAAACTGATTGGTGAAGAAAAAATATCGAAGTATCTTAAATTGCAGCTGCGATTATCGTTCTTTTGAAGTCATATAAAAAAACGTTGTAGGTTTCTTTTTTTTTACGAAGTGCATGCACAAAGTAGGATATCGTAAAATAAAGGCCAAAATTTGTATACGGGATTTAGGCCGGCTACAAGGTATTGACTTTTTTATCTCCTTTTCTTTATTGAGCACAGCCGTATAAAAAAGAAACAACGGTATCCATACATGTTATTGAGGAGGTTTTGTAACCTGGGTTGGTATGAAAAGGTTCAAAAATAATATTTCCTTGTTACTGGGCCTACGTGTTTGTTTCAAACAAAATAGGTGCTGACAAGACACCAGTGTTTTATTTACAAATTCCTAGTCTTAATAAAGTGCAGCTAACAGTCATATATTTGCCAAGAGAGGGAGCTTGAAAGTTCACCGAAATAATATTCGCAGAGGACAGTGTCCGGCACAAAAGATTAATAGTCGGCGTGGAAGTTCAACTGCACTATACAAGAAAATTGGGATCAAAGATGCACCACTCTAAAGTATGCGCCGGTTAACGGCGCCAAACAGTTCGTCGCAATCGTAGCAGCAAGTTTTGTTCCAATCGGCACAGGTCCGGTTCAGGGGTCCTGAGGCGCAGTAAAACTTACGAAAGAAGTTAATACCGGTCCACGGCCAAGAAGTCTGGCTTGGCCCGAAGCGTCTCCCATTCACCTCTCACCGCTTCCCTCAATTCGTTGGCAGTGGCGCGGTGGAGGGGACGCCGTGACATGGCTACCTTGATGCGCCCCCAAACATGTTCGATGATACGCTCCTTTTGGGGGCCAAGGCTGCTGCGTCAGGCAGCGCTCTTCGAGATGATACGAGCGTGACAACGCATTTTCCACTTCGGCGCTTCCTTGAAATGCACTGAAATACATGATAGCTGAAAACGTGAACATTGGGCTGCACTGCACAGGCATCGTGGTGGTGGTTCCGTCGGCCAAAATTTACGCTAGCAGATGGCCGGAAGAGCGCAGCGGCGCAGTGAGCGCAAGTGAGAATTTATCTCGGCCTCAGGGTGCGCCGTGTTTGCGGAGCGCCGCGACAGGCGGCGCTGGTAGTACCGTGCACAGGCCGGAGCGCTGTTTCAGCTCATATTGTCCGCGATAGTACAATGAAATCAAGGCGTTTAATGTAAATTGCACACAACTCTACAAAATTGAAGACAAGAAACATTAAACAGAGCTCGGATTGCACGCCAAGACAAACAAGGACAGGGAGAGGTAGAGACAACAAAAGGCGTGCTGTCTATACCTCTTTTTGTTTTTCTTCTTTGATTTCTTTTTGTTTTTTGCGTTTAGTTCGAGGTGAAAAACCAACCAAACGAACTCACCGTTTTGCCACCAAACCGGCTCATTAATTGGTCACTTTTGCTGACGTACGAATTGGGTGTGTTCTAGTGATAAATTTCCTTTGATGAGCCATTTCCGGTCCACAAAGGAAAGGTTGGTACGAACGTGGGCATTTGTTTAAGAAATAGAGACTAGAAATCCCGGAGAATTTATTGTTATACTTCGTTCAGCGGGTCAGACGCAGCGATGCTACAAGCGCGAGCTCGGGCTCCAGCGTCCTGCCAAGCACGCGCACTCGTGCAGTACAGGCACTGTTCAGGGCCACATGCTTGTAGCATGGCTGGCTGCGCTGAAACGAAATATTCTCGAGACGAACTTTATAAATTATGAAGACGATCGTTATGTGAAAACCTGATCAAGGAACGTTACTGAGATTTCACCTATCTATTTTTCTCGCTTTTTGACTTCCTATATGAAAGCAACACCGCAAAAACGATTTATCAGTTTTGTCCAAAAACGAAAAAAAATATTTATTTTGGTCCAACTCAACTCCAATTTGCGCGATAATAATTTTTGTTTTAAATTTTTCTGTTGACTATTTTCGTTACTGTGTTCTTCGCCACGCCTTTTTCACGCAACCTGACTTCGCGTATGAACCGAAAACCGCAGGGAAAAAATATCAGTCCCCCTCCGGAGCGAAAAAAAGTAGCTCGTTCCCGTTCAACTCCGGTTCGCGCAAAAATAACGGTCTTTTCCGGTTTTCGGTTCACGGTTCGGGTTCGGTTCAATACCTTGCATGAGGGGCTGCCACCGAGGTGCAGTGGGGGACAGCGGGCTAGGGCGAACGTGGGCCGCCAATGGCCCAAGATGGGTGGCCCCATGGTTGGTTAATATTTTGAATTGAGCCATCCGCAGACGTTGCCATGAAGCGGCGTGAACGGGGAGGGGGAAGGGGGGGGGGGGGCTGCGGTGCGTTTACACGCGCCCCAGTGATACACCCGCCGCCTCCCACCGCGCGGCGCCGAAATGGGCGAAGGGGACGTCGCCGGAAATATTCGGGTGTTACGTCACGGCGTCTCTCCTAAAAACGAGCCAATCCAGTGCTGCCTTCGTTGCTACGCGACCTATCGACAAGGCTCTCGAAATATGCACCCCGCCGCCGTCTGTCGGCGCTTGCAGAAGGTGATTCCAAGCCAGTTCCCACAGGCAGTGGACGTGGCGCCATCCCATGGCGACGTTGTGCACTTTATATACGTGTGTTCCAAACGAGTGTAAGGTCAGCGCATGTACCAGGGCACTAATACTAATGCATTAAAAGTGAGAATAACAAAAAAAAATATATGTCTGCTTTCCCACCGATCTTTCTCTCAAACCGAAGATCATCAATAGTACCACTTAAATTTAAGATTGTCTTTCAACTCACGGCACGACTACACTCTCAGAAAAAAGGGTGTATTCTTACACCCTTTGTCCCATATATAGACACCCCAAAACTCCAGTTCGAAGTACAGCGCACTGACGTCGATCTGACGGTACTAACTTTCACGAGAGGCTTGATGGCTGCGTGGTAAAACTTATTAAAATAGCTAATGTACGTGTTACTGAGTACAAAAAAACATAATCGGGGTTTTCTTGGCCCTACTGCAAAACCTCAGTGTTTTCTTTGTGTGGTCTTTGATACGTACATTAGCAATTTAATAAGTTATATATCTCCCTTTATCAAGACTTTCATAAAATTTGGGGCCGTCTGTTCGACAATAGAGCGCTGTGCGTCGAACTGAAGTTTTGGGGTGCATTATATGGGACAAAAGGCTGTAAGGTGACACCCTTTTTTTTTCAGAGTGTAGCTCGGGTGAAGAGAAAGAACTTATATTAAAGCAGGCAAGCAAGCATCGGAGCAAGGCGGGAACACTGGTCGGCCGAATCACATAAGCGGACAAGTAGACGCCTCACGTGATCGTCTCAATGTCTCCCAACGGGTTCTTGGCACTCCCGAAGACTCTCCTTGGTGTCTCTTACCTCCCCAGCGTCACATTTAAAGGGAAGCTGAAGCGGTTTTGTATTTGAGAAAACACACTTAAATCGTTTACGTTCGACCTCCAGAATCTTGAATATCAAAATATATCATTTTTTTGTAAATCGGTGCATGGAGGCTGCAGAAAGTCAATTTCAAAGTGCCGCTGAAGGCCCTCCTTTCCGGAATGTGACGTCACAAAAGGAGTTTACGGAATCTCCGCTCTCGCGCATCTTCAGCACCTATCAAAGCTACGCACGCACACTCTTTCTATCTTTAAAATGGTCAGACAATGACGTCATGGTTGGTGCCAGTGCGGGGGAACATACCTGGCAAGCTGGCAATTGCACGTGCGGCCCTCAGGGACACGCGCTAGAAGGCCAAAATATCCCCTTGTGACGTAACGACTGGTCGGAGGTTTTTCTTGCTTTCTCGCTTGTAGTTAAATCTTAAAGGAAAACAAATATAATACTCAGATTCACGAGATAAAGCTAACCTAGAATCAACCTCAATCTCATTCTTTTAAAGAAGTGTTTAAGCTTCCCTTTAACATGCAAAGAAAAAAACAATTTTTTTAAACAGCTTACATGGAAAAAGGATATCATAAAACGATTTTACAACGAAGAAAAATATTTTTAGAGCTATAGTTACGGCGCTATACGAATTTGTAGTTGGCGCCCGCGAGAGCCGCCGGTGGTCACGTGGCAGGCCCGCGCGCCGCCGTGCTGCGTCGCCGCTGCCGCAAAGTCAAGCCGCCGCCGCACGCTGTGCGTTGTACGACGCCGCTTCAACGCGTTTCTCCACGCCGCCGCCACCGCCGCCGCCGCACGAGTTCGTCTGCTTCGGGGCGCCGCCACCGTCATCTGAGCGGCGCACAGGTCTATCACGTCTGCTTGCGCTTTTTCAGGAGTTTCCTTTGGGGAGAGTTACTTATTAATGTTAGTTTTTTGTTATACTTCAAACAAAGATGAATAAGTTACTTTTAGAGGCCATAAGAAGCTTCCGAAAGAGCGCAAGCACCACGTGACAAATATGGGCCTGTCACGTGATAAATAAGGGCCACATTTCCGCGGCGCCCGCGGGAGCCAACTACAAATTCGTATAGCGCCGTAAATATAGCTCTAAAGTTTTATTTTCTTCGTTGTAAAATCGTTTTATGATATCCTTTTTCCATCTAAGCTGTTTAAAAAAAAATGTTTTCTTTCCTTTGCATGTGTCCTTTAAAGGGATTGTCCGGTCGAAACCGGAAGTACTTAAGTTTTTGCGCTCGTTACAGTCGAGGGAGCCTTCATGTAGACAAACAACATTTTTATTTTGATATATGATCTCCCGTTATTAACTAAACCTTTCATGAGCGTATGTACGAAACTGCACCCCGAATTTCGCCAGTGTCAATGGCTGACATCCGTAGCTGCTGCGTGACGTCCCAAAACGCAAAGGTTTGTCGGATGGTCGGGATGACAAGCGTAGGTCGATGGATGTCTTGTATTTTGTTTCGAATTATATAGTCTCCTAGGCCAGTGGTTCTCAAATGGGGGTCCGCGAAGACCTTCTAGGATGTCCGCGAAGCCCTGCCTCATCAGTCAAGCCCGGCAATAAAAGTTGTCTTTTTTTTTTTCAGGTCGAAATGTTTCAGTTTTCGGGCGAGTTTTTTCGTGTGAACGTCAATAAGAGGTCTACTTCACACTAGCCCTTAGTTATATCCATTTATTAAATCATTATTATATTTAACCTATACCTTTCCTCTCCTCTCACCACGAACGGGGTCCTCCATCATCTCCGCCGATCTACAAGAGGTCCGCGAAACATCGATGGTTGAGAACCACTGTCCTAGGCTGTACCCTACTGAAATACGGTTCTTTTATTGCAGTTCCCAAGCATGTGCAAAAAAAGTCACGCCATTTAGCAGGATATTACTCAAGCAGCCATAAGCTTCGAGCAAACGTATGCCGTTTCGCGCAAACACAACTGCGACGGCCACCGATCGAATTAGGAGCGCTTGCAAAGCAAAGGATGCAGATTTCGCCTCTGAAGCGGCAACTAGGTACACGGAGCGGTATCTGGGTACACATATCGGCAGATCCACTGGATCGGTGATGAGGCTGCGGGTCTTTCCCTCAGAGGCGATGACCGCGGGTCGAAGACAACCAGCGAATCGTTCAAATGCATGTCGTCACTTGACTTGGACGAGCTTGGTGAATCGTAGCCACGCTCTATTTGCACATGCGGGTCAAACAGAATTTGGCTGCACGCGTGCTAAATACAACTTCTGGTATCGTTTCCAGGTGGTCTAGCTGTTGGTTTCGGTTTCGCTGCATAAACAAATTGATTGATCCGATTTCGGCGAGGAGTGGATGGACGTAGTTTAATATCGTTGGCACAGCATCACACCTCAGCTTACGAGCCTTCTGTCCGCTTAGAGCTCAGCTCGTAGCTCTCTTCTGTGAGATGATTGCTGCATAAGCGGGATCTCGATCTTGACGGGAACCCAGTCCCTACGCACGGCGACGATCCATTTTGCTCGTCACTGCACGTCTCGCGGAAAAGTGTGGAACATCATGTCTTGGCTCGCATGTGCTGCCCGGTGGTTGTGGCACCCAACCGCGCAACAAAAATCTCACCCAACCACGAAACAAGTCGAGCACAGCAACAAAAACGAAGCACGCTGAGGCGTTCACTCGCAGGTAAACGACGAGACAGAAATGCTCGCTTTGTGTTGTGTGACATCAGAGCTCCTGTGTTGGAAAATGACTAGTGGAGGGCGATCCTGTCTCGCGCCTGGGACATTTTTTCGGTGAACGAGATCGTGTCTGGGACTGAGGACGAAGAAGAAGCGTTGGTGGCGCGAGAAGAGACATTCTTTGGTTTTTGGAACGACGAAGAAGCAGGGCAGTTGCCAGGATGGATTTTACCGCGGTCATGTAAATATTAAACCAAGTCCTTTTTTATAAGTCAGTTCGTGGCGACTCATTACGCAAAAGATGGTGCCGAAACCCGGGACTCAAGCCAGGAACGACCCTAAGAAACCGTGAACGATCGGTCGCCCCGGACTGACCTTCGAACGAACGACCAAGTAAGAAATTCTTTCAACTGCCGATTATTACCTAACCTGGAACGATATGGAGCGAATAAGAACGAAGAGGACGTCGAGACGAGCGCAAAACACCCGCATAATCCGAGAGGCGACCACTATTCTTCGGTCTACTGACGTGGAACAAATCGAAGCGACTCTGCGGAAACTGGACGTCAACTACGAAGAACTCAAGAAGCTCAACACTGACTTAGAACCATTTATTGAGGATGGAGATCTTGAGGCAGAATACCTGTCAGTGATGGAGTACGAAGAACAGACTACTTCCGTTTTGAGTCTGCTTCAGAGTCGAGCGACGCAACTTCGCTCAAATGAACCGCCGCGCCCAGCAGCATCGGCAATTGGCTCCCACAACGAAGAAAGAGGCGAAAGGAGACGCAGCGGTGTAAAGCTTCCTAGGTTGCAGCTGCAGCCATTCAAGGGCGATCTTTCGGAGTGGCAGCCATTTTGGCAACAGTTCAAACGAGCCGTACACGACAACGATGATCTGTCGAACGGCGAGAAGTTCCAGTACTTGAAGACGTTGGTCAACGGACCTGCGAGGGCTTCCATCGCCGGTCTCCCAGTCACGGACGCCCACTACAACGATGCGATCGAAATTTTGACAAGACAATTTGGAGACGCACGACTAATCCAGAAGGAACATCTTTCGAAGCTTCGCGATCTTCAAGCTGTTACCTCCTCAACCGACACAAAGGGGCTGAGAAGGCTTTTTGGTCAAGTGCAAGCCCACGTACGAGGTCTTCGAGGAATTGGAGTCGCATCTAACACGTATTCGACCATGCTGACAGATATTATCATCAGTGCACTCCCGTCTGACATCGTGGTCGACTATTACCGACGTGCTGGCCACTCCGAAAGGAGGGTGGTCTTCCAGGATGGAGGAAACATGACCTCGACACTATTTCTACCAACGTCACTGGAAGAACGGTCTCCCTCATCCGGTACTGCGAGCACTGCGGCGCCGGCCGCGAGACCAACAGAACGAGCTGAAGATATTCCAACAGCCCGACGTCTTCCGGAAGACGAATTGGAAACTCTGCTGGAATACCTACTCATCGAGATCGAGAGCAGAGAACGATCGGGAGTCATCGATAATAGCCCGCAGAAGAGGAATAGCCGAGAGCAACAACAGAAACGAGCTTTCTTACCATCCTCTTCGGTTCTGCATGCCAAGGCACAAGACACAAAGAAGTGCTTCTTTTGCGGAGCCACGAACCACGATACAGAGCTCTGTACCAGTGACATCTCTTTGAAGGACAAGAAAACGAAGCTTGCTGGGGAAATGCGATGTTTCAGGTGCACGCTAAGAGGACACAGATCAAAGGATTGTCGCAGGAAGTTGTCCTGCGCTACCTGCACAGGACGACACGCAACAGCAATGTGTGATCCCACTTGGAAACCTTCATCGGGTCGCAGCGAAAACCAAGCTATCACTACTAGTGTTCAGAGCACCGGCAACAACAATGCTGCAGGCTTGCTGGATGCAGAAATTCTTCTGCAAACCATTCGGGCCTGGGTAGTCGGATATGGGCGCAGTGTATGCATACGTGCTATCTTTGATGGCGGAAGCCAGAGAACGTTTATTCGCGAAGACATTTCACGTAAGCTAAATCTGAAGGTGTTAGGTGAGACTAACCTGCGTTTGAACACCTTTGGAAGATCGACTGCGATACCACAACAACGAAGGTTGGTTGAAGTGAAGATGCGCAGTCAGTACAGTCATGAGAATTATGTTCTCGAAGCGGTCGAAATACCATTCATATGCAAAGACGTTGTCCAAGTACCTGTGGATCACGAGTTTGTCCAGACCATCGAACAAGAAGGAGGCTGCATAGCAGATAAGCTTCTTCTCCCTGGTATGCCTACGGAACAAGGAATAAGCCTCCTTATTGGCTCAGACCAACTGTGGAAGGTCACGACCGACCAGATGCGGCGATGTGAGGGAAACTCGAGTCTAGTGGCCTTCAACACCAAATTTGGTTGGACTTTTCAGGGACCAGCATCGCTGCATAGCTCTCTTACTGGATCTACTAAGACGATGGTCTGCACGCTACAACTTGGGACAATTGAAAACGTTGAGGAAAAGACCTTGAGCAGCTTTTGGACCCTGGAAAGCATAGGAGTAATAGATAACCTGTATGACGCGGGTGAAGAACAAAACGCGGTCTGGAATGAGTTTGAACGAACTATCGTAAAAGTAAACGGACGATATGAGGTGAGCTTGCCTTGGAAATCAAACGTAGGCGAGCTCAACGATAACAGAGCTGTAGCGCTGAAGCGACTCGAAGCTTTGCAGAAGCGACTCTCACGAAACGAGTCTCTCTTGAGAGATTATGAGAATGCCATGTGCGGCTATTTCAAAGCTGGACATGCGGAGAAAGTCCCACCAGGGTCCTCGGACGACTCACGTATCTATTACATGCCTCACCAGGCAGTGATTCGGATGGATTCTGAAACCACAAAACTAAGAGTGGTGTTCGATGCATCATCACATTCGCAAGGCGTTGCCTGGGAGAAGAAGAGGAGCAGCTAGAGTGCGGACGTGTTTTTCCGAGCTCAATTTTTCTGCTCCTGAATCACCTCTTCAACTGGCCCCACTGGGGCCAACCACCTCCCCGGTGATCATCTTCATCAGAATCATCAGACGTACCAAGATTCTCGCCGGTGAGCCCGAATTTCTCCCAAATATAGGGATCTTTGCCTCGAGGAAGGGGCGGCGGGAGCTAAGCCTAACGTAGGCCAGGGCTCCTGGACGGCTGCCCGTGACATCGGCCCCTGGCCAGGGCGCCTCTAGGGCGAAATGGCCGAAACACCCCACGAGAGCATGGACCAGGACCCTAGGGACAAGTCAGTCCGAGATCACGAGCCCCCAGGAGACACGTCGGAACTCCAGGGATCCCGAACCCATACAACGGGAGAAGGGTCTGGAAGCTTCCAGGACTGCTCCACCGATCACCAGGACGAGGGAAACAACCTCCCATGGACCGAGATTCTAAGGCGGAGGGACAAGAGGAGATCAGCACGAAATCTCCAAAAACCCGATAACGTTCCCGAAGCTTCGACGCGCGAGAGCGTGAGGAGCAACATAGCGGCAGACACTGGTAAAGGCGGGAAAAACCGGATATCCCCGTCAGCTTCCCCGAAGAACCCGGCAAAAAATGGCGGCTCCCAGACCAAACGAAAACCGGTGACCGAAAGACTCCCACCGCTTCCCAGGGATCACTACAAGGTAGTTATTAGGCCCTTCGATGGGCTCACACTCGCCGAAAAAGCCCCCCAAGAGATAATGAACGCACTAGCCACAGCGTGCGGCCTCAAGGAGCAGGAGAGGGAAGATTCGACAATCCGGATTCGCAAGGACCAGAACCTAATGATCTTCAGTACACCCGACGTCGGTACGGCGGAAAGAATGGCCCGAGTGAAACACCTAAGTTTGAACGGGCAGGACTACGACATTGGAGCCTACATCGCCGCTCCGGACGACTCCTGCAAGGGAGTCATAACCAAGATCGGATTCGGGTTCAGCACCGAATATCTCACCGAGAAAATCAGACCGATGGGACCCGAAGGCCCCAGAGTTCTCAACGCACGCATGATGGGCAAGTCTGATGCAGCGCTCATCACATTCCAAGGAATCAGGGTTCCACGCTTCGTACGCTTCGGAATGGTGGAATGCCGGTGCAAACCCTACTTTCCCAAGGAACAGGTTTGCGATGTGTGCCTTGGGCTAGGGCACAGAAGAGACGTATGCCCCTACCCCGAGCAGAACAAGTGCTCTACATGCGGCCTCCTCAACGGAGATATGGAGGAGCACGAATGCTCACCCTACGGCATACACTGCAAGGGGCAACATCCATCCAACGATCCCAAATGCCCGGCGAGAAAACGTGAACCGTATAACAAGGGCTGGCTCCAGGACCAGCAGAGGGCGGAACAGCAACAGAGACGGAAACAGTTCAAGGGAACCAAGGAACAACAGAGCCAAAACAATACCAACGCTAGACAGCCGCCACAGCAATGGCAGCGGCAACTTTCACCGCCAACGATGACCTCGCAATTCCACTGGCCGGCGCTGGAAAGTAGGGGAGTCGCTACAACAAACCCTTACGCTCTTTTGGCCAACGCGGGTCCGGAGAGCTACGCAGCAGCCCTCACACAGGCGCCGGGATGGAACCCGGGGAACCAGCATTCCTACCACGGACCAACGATGGGAATACCCGTACCGAGCGAGCACGGACCGGCAACGGGGACATCGGGAAAAAAGAAAAACCCAGAAAGAAAACCAAACGGACGGCACAAGATCCGCAGGACCAGGGAGAAGTCCAGGGCCCCACAGCAACAGGCAGTTCAGACCGAGCAGAGCAGGTGAGCCGAGCGGGACAGTCTCCCCAATCCTCTATCACTACACCCCATCCCACACACACCACACAAACAAACACCCAAGTGCGCCCGAGATCGACAACAACAGGGGAATTAAGCCCCAAACCACCTCCGGCCAAAAGAGCCCTATTCGAACAACAGAGCAACAAACCCCAAGACGAACCAGACTTTGTAACGCGTGAGGAGTTCTACAGAGAGGTACGAGCTCTCCACGCAGAATTACAAACAGCTAAATTCGAACTAATGCAAGCATTCTATCTGGTTCTCAAAGAGACGGGTCTAATCAACGAGCTAACGACCTCCTCCCTTAGCCAAACCGGGAACCCGATAATCTTGCAAGTTGTCGCGGCCCAAACACCCAACCCGAATGTGACCGAGGCCATACAACCAAACCCGAGCGTAGCTTGCTGCTCCCACGATGGAAACGGAGGGAGGCAGTAGTGACGGCCACATGCATATGATCGGAACTAACACCGAGCGCAAGGCGGAGGAATTGGGTCTCGTGTGGCAGTGGAACTGCAGAGGCTACCGCCGTAAACGTGGAGCACTAACGCAGTTCCTAGCGACGCGAGACTGCAAGCCTGTCGCTATAGCCCTACAAGAAACAGGCAACGTACCCTTGCTCTCAGGTTACGTAGCCTTCTGCCAGGAAACAGAAGACGAAGACGAGGAGCCAAGAGTCGCCACACTGGTAGCCAAACACGTTCCCGTAATAGAACACAAACTCGCTGCGCCCATACCTCACGTCTTTCTCGAACTCTTGGCCAGGGATCGAGGAAAGTGCAGTCTCTTCCTCTTAAACGTCTATAGCTCGCCGAAAAGAACGCAAGACGTGTTCGATGAACTTTTTCGGAACGCACTCCGCATCACTTGCCCGAGAAGGAATAACCTACTCATAGTGGGAGACTTTAACGCGCCGCATGGGGTTCTCGGCTACCCACGAGACACCCCAAAGGGTAGGAAGCTGATGGTCGTCATAGAAAACCTCGGACTAACACTCCTCAACGAACCGGGGCAGCCCACACGCTTGGGCAACAGCGTCTGCCGGGATACCTGCCCGGATATCTCTCTAGTCAAAGCGCGCGGAAACTGTACTTGGGCCAATCTCGAGGAAAATTTGGGCTCTGACCACCACATTCTGGAAATTGCAGTTCCCAACCACCTAGGAAAAAAACGAGGCAAACCGCAGACACTCACAAACTGGGACTCTTTCCGGCAACTACGCATTGCAAAGGCGGAAGGGATCCCCATCACGCAGGACAACGGAGCTTTAGAACGCTGGGTAGAACAGGTTCAGGCGGACGTGAAAAAGGCCTCAAAAACGGTGCTCACCACCGATCAAGCTCCCGAGATAGATCCGCACCTCCTCCACCTGTGGGATGCCCGTCACGGCCTCACCAAGAGGTGGAAGAAACAGAAACACAACCGGACACTCAGGAAGCGCATTGCCGCACTTACGCAGGAAGCCGAACAATACGCTGAAGATCTCACTCAAGCTAACTGGTACAGGATGTGCGATCAACTCCAGGGCACGCTAGGTACGAAAAAGACATGGAGCATACTCCGCAACCTGTTGGATCCGACAAAGGCCAAAACGGAGACCAATAAGGCCCTAGCTAAGCTTCTCCACACACTAAGTGGAGAGGAAAGAAGTCGTCTCTGGGAAACTTTGATTGAACGATACATCGCGGCAGGGCCCAGACCAAACTATCACCAGTACCCGGAATGCGAAGACGAGAAAGACGAACATCCCTTAGACGCAGACATCACGGAGCAAGAAGTTCGTAATGCGCTACTACACATTAGCCGTAGCACAGCCCCCGGAAAGGACGGAATCACGTATAGGATCCTAAAAAACCTAGACGACGACTCGATTTCGGCCTTAACAGAATACTTTAATCGCATCTGGAGCACGGGCGAGCTTCCTCGAGCTTGGAAAAGAGCGGACATTACGCTGATACCCAAGCCAGGCAAGCCGCTCTCGCTCCAGAACTTGCGACCCATATCACTCACATCGTGCATAGGCAAACTGATGGAGCACGTAGTGCTCCGGAGACTTCAACCGCACTTGGAATCGACGAGTTTCTTTGCAAACTCGATGTACGGATTCAGACCCAACCTTTCCACGCAAGACGTTCTTTTGCAACTCAAGAAGGACGTCCTCGATCACCCGAGCAGAGCCCAAACTAGAGCCGTACTCGCACTGGACCTAAAGGGAGCGTTCGATAACGTGTCTCATGACGCGATACTAGAAGGTCTCGCCCGGTCTCGATGCGGAAAACGAACGTACGATTACGTGCGTTCGTTCCTCAGCGACCGAGTAGCCACCTTAGGTATCGGGGACCTGCGCTCCGGCCTCATCCAACTCACGGGAAGAGGTACACCTCAGGGGTCGGTGCTTTCTCCAACACTATTTAACGTTGCAATGGCGGGATTACCGGCCCTGCTAGATGCTATCCCGGGCATCAGGCACGCGTTGTACGCGGATGACATCACGGTCTGGGCCGACAGAGGCTCGGACGGCGAAATTCAGGACGCGTTACAGGCGGCGGCTGAAGCCACTCAGGCGTACGCTAAAAAAATCTGGCTCTCATACGCGACAGACAAATCCGAACTTCTCCTCATCCGGGGCCAACCCGAAATAAGATACTCCAGGACATTACCGTCGAAATAGATGGCAGAGCCGTACCCAAGACGGACAGACTAAGAATTTTGGGACTATACCTAGAAAAAGACGCGAAAGCCACATTCACCGTCCAGATGATCCGAAAACAGAGCCAACAGACGGCTCACCTCATCCGAAGAGTCACCAACCGAAGAAGGGGACTCAAGGAAGGAGACTCTATCCGAATTGTGCAGGCTCTGATAGTCAGCCGGGTAACTTATCACATTCCCTACCACAACTTGCGTCGGAGGGAGATCGATTCGCTGAACGCTACACTGCGCATTGCGGTGAAGACGGCAATCGGCCTCCCTCAACACACTTCAACGGAAAGACTCTATAAACTAGGACTACATAATACAGTAGAGGAGCTCGTCGAGGCACAAGAGATTGGGCAGAGGACTCGGCTCGGCCGCACGCGGACGGGGCGAGCACTGCTCAGGCGACTGGGATACGACGGGCACTCAACACGAAAGGAAGAGGAATCGGAGCGGAAACCGGCTCATCCGACGATAGCCGCGAAGATTCGAACAATGCCGATTCCCAGAAACATGCACCCGATAGTACACGCAGGAAGGAGACTGGCCCGAGTCAGGTACCTTCGCAGACGCTATCAGGAAGACCCGGGCGTGCTCTATGCGGACGCGGCCTCGTACTCTACTCCCATCTCGGGCAGGTGCATCGCGGTGTGCGGCCCGAACGGTGAGAGGCGAGCAGCTGCCTCTTTGCTCGGATCACCGTCCGTCGCCGAAGCGGAGGAGGCGGCAATAGCCTTAGCTATAACAAGCACCCAACACACAAGGAGATACGATCCAAACGAAACGGTTACCATACTCACCGACTCTCAGGCTGCTTGCAGGGCCTGGGCAGGAGGACTCCTTTCTAAATGGAGTAGAAGAATCCTAGCCCAGCTAACCCACGAAGAACTCCCTTTGATTCGCATACTCTGGACACCCGGCCACACTCTTCTTCAGGGTAATGAGAGTGCAAACTCTCTCGCTCGAGGACTGACCTTCCGAGCAGCCCGGCATGGGGAAGAGGAGTTGGTCGAGAGCAACTCGACTAGACCCGTCTGCAACCATCAACAGTCAGACGACGAAACCGAAGAACGCCCCACACAAAGTCCGCCACTCGAAACCTTTAATCAGGTTACCGAATATTACCGATCTGGGCGAAGGACATATCCACCTCCACACAAAGACTTAAACAGACGTGAGGCAACCGAATGGAGGCGCATACAAACACAGACTTTTCCAAATCTACACCACCTTCACCTCTTCTTTCCTGGCAGCTATCGAGGCACATGCCCGGGCTGCAATTCCCCGACCCCCACACTCTATCACTGTACATGGGCCTGTCCGACTCCACTCGGAGAAGGGATTCGACCCATACCAAATCCTTCCACATCCTCCTGGGAGACTGCCCTACTCGGCTCGGGCCCTGAGCAACAGCGAGAGCTGATCGCTCGGGCCAGAAAAATAGCGGTAGCCTGCGGGGCCCTGGACGTAGGGACCTGAACCTAGGGGAAACCCCACAAATCAGAAACAATTA
Organism: Ixodes ricinus; assembly: GCA_037355805.1. Lineage (NCBI taxonomy): Eukaryota > Metazoa > Arthropoda > Arachnida > Ixodida > Ixodidae > Ixodes > Ixodes ricinus. Next base: position 155,202 of record JAZHYW010066225.1, read on the forward strand.
AAAGTTTTT